>PISX010005357.1:0-109121 GCA_004024625.1 Mellivora capensis | reverse complement strand
CAGCGCCAGCCGTGTCTGCCCTCCATGGGGGACTTAAGCCCCTGTCCCTAACAGTTCCAATTCCCACAATTTCACCCTATGATCTTTTCTCTTTTTGAGTGCTTTTTATCGGTCTTCAAGTTAATGCTGGTCCCCAGTCTTAGGGGACTCTCGTATTGGGGTATTACTTCCCAATGCGTCTCCTCTGGTGGCTCCCTCCACCTTTTGTTTATCTTCCGATCCCAGTCCGGTGTTCCCGCTCGGCTTTACCTGCCCACTGGCGTCTTCTGCCCCCGTAGAGATCCTGACATCCCACTGGCGTTTTCTGCCCCCGTAGAGATCCTGACGAGTAGAATTCTGATCTCAGGCTGATTTCATGAGTGATCGGAGTTCCTTGGTAGGTAATCAGCTCACTTTAGGGGACAGGTTGAACCAGAGCATCCTCCTAGTTCCCTGCCATCTTGTCTCCCCTGGCCCAGGAAGAATGTGGATCACCATTCATCCTAGCTGAGGTAAAGTGAACCAGGTAACTTTCACTTCCTCCCACACTCTGAGGGCCACAAGACAGAAATTCAGACTCTTAAGTTCAGTAAATGGGTTGTTAGAGGCTTCAACAACTTAGCACATTTCTGCATTTCTAAAATGTGAATAATAATTCCGGCAAGGTAAAAACACTTATCTCCCAAGTCAAACTAAAATTGTTGAACTTTACAGAAGCAACATCCTCTAGTGTTGTCCAGTATCAACTGGAGTGGGCAAGCACTTAAGGACTGAACTACCTATTTTATTTAAAAAAGGGGGGGGGCTAGTTTCTTTTTCTTTGTCAAAGAGTTAAAAAAAAACCCAAAACCTCAGAAAAGGTACTATTGGGGGTAGGGACTGAGCTCAAGCCAAAAATCATTGAATTCAATGTTTGTTTCCTGGGACCAACTAATCAGTTTTACTGTTCCAAACTCATGAGGAACAGACTTTTCTGGGTCATGTAATCTTCCACTGCAGTGCCTCTTTCCTCACAACCATTCTTTTAAATTCTCTAATTTATGGGAAAATTTCTAGGAAAACATAACTTCCATGTCTTTGTCCAGTTAGGTTGCCATAATAAAATACCACAGCCTGGGTGGGTTCTAAACTACTGAAGTTTAATTTCTTACAGTTCTGGAGGCCAGGAAGTCCAGGATCATGGCACCTACATGGGTGTGTTCTCGTGAGAATCCTCTTCCTGGTTCCTTGCCAGTGCCTTCTTGGGTCCTCACATGGTGGAAGGGGCGAGGGAGCTCTCAGGCCTCTTATGAGGACACTAATCAAATTCATGAGGCTCCATCCTCATTATAGTCACCTCCCAAAGGCCCCACCTCCTAATACTATCACCTCTGGGGTTAGGGTTTCAACAGGAATTTTGAAGGGGCACATGTTTAGACCATCATACCTCCCAGTAACAGTATAGTCCTAAAAATAATCCCCCCAAATAAATTGGAATAAAGTTACACAAAGAAAATATCAGGCCCAGTTGTTTTTACATTGAGGTCTCTCAAACTTGCAAGTGACAGGCTATTTGAGTCTTACATGGGATCATCCAGAGGTGATCGTGTACAAGCACAATGATTCCAATATAATCCGGTACCAAGATCTGACAAGGAAAGTACAAGAAAGAAAAGAAAAAAAACAAAAAAACCACAGGCCCATATCATCCAGGAACAAAAATGTAAAAATCCTACTAAACAAAGCAAATGTAATCCAGCAGTACCTCAGCATAGTTCATACATCATGATAAATGGAAATTTTTCATGGGAATGGGTGGGTTACTTAGCATTAGGAAACGTACAGTTGCTGTGTACTACTGGAGCAGGTTAAAGGTACAAAATCCATACCTTCATCTCAGTACTGACCAAGCAATCAAAATACTCAGCACCCATTCATTGTAAGAACTTAGTAAGCAGTGGAAAGAGTTTACTTAGCCTGGTAAAAGGGTATTTACCAAAAACCTGCAATAAAAAAAAAAAAAGGTAAAATGTTAGAAGTAGTCATATGACAGGAGCAGTATAGAGAAATAACGAATTATTCAATAATGAATAACAGCTCTGAGAAAAACATTTCATCCACATGGAAGAAAAGTTGGATGCCTACCCTCACCACAAAAAGAATTCTGTGAAAGGCAAAATTGTATACCTTTTGGAAGAAGATGTAGTGAATAACTTTATGACCTCACAATAGGGAAGGATTTTTTTAAAAGCAGAATACAAATAAGCCACGAAATCTTTTTCTATATTTGCTCACATTAAAAAAAAGAACACCTGGTTATCAAAATATACTAAAATGGAATTGAAAAGACATAAAATAGATCTTTCCACATTTTTTGACAAACACTTATTGTCTGGAAAGTTTAAATACTTTGTACAAATCAACTTAAAAAAAGAAAAAGACAGCCTTGTGAGAAAAAAAGTTCTGAATACATTACTATTTCTTTCACAGAAGAGGAAATAGAGATTTCTAAAAACATGAAAAGTGCTTAAAAATGTAAATTAGGATCACAGAGAGGATTTTGAGATTTTATGACTTTTTAAATAGATCTTATTTTATTTTTAAAAATTTTTTTTTTGTTTTTTAGTAGGCTCTGTATCCAATGTGGGGCTTGAACTCACAATTCCATGATCAAGAGTCACACGCTTCATTGACTAAGCCAGCCAGGCACCCCAAATTTTATGATTTTTTAAAAGATGAGTAAAAATGAAGATGTGTGACATTACTGAGTTTTGGAATGTATGTGGAATAACTGGAACCCATACTCCACTAGTGGGAGTGTAAATTGATATAGACCATTGGCATCCTGTAAAGTTGAATTTGTGCATGTCATCAAACACAGAAGTCCCACTCCTATGTACATATGATAGATAAACGTGTGTATATGAGCAGTAAGAGACATGTATAAAGATATTCTTAGCAGCACTAATCATAGACGCTAATGTTTGGAAGTAGTCTGAATGTCTGTTGATAGGAAAATGAATAATTTTGAAATGTTAATGTAGAGCAGCAGTGAGAATAAGTGAATCAAAGCTATAAGCAAACAGATGAGTTTAAAGGCCTATTGACTTTTCAAAAGTCATAGGAAACAACATATGGTATAATAACATGTTCTGCAATATTAAATTGATTTTAAGTGATTTATACATATAGTAAAGATACTAAAAATAGCAAGTGACTGAAACATAAGACAGTCTAGCTATCTGTGGCAAATTTAATGGCTTAAAGCAACAATTTATTAGTACTGTTGGTTCCATATCTGGGTTCAGTGGGGCAGTTCCTACTTGGCGTCTCTAATGCATTTGCAGTCAGAAAGCAGCTGCCGCTCACCTGGGCTTGGTGTCCAGGGTGGTTGACACCCCATGATGTCTGCTGCTGAGACCCTAGTTGGGCTTCGCACAGAAGGGTGCCTGCTCCTGAGAGGCAGTGTCCCAAGAGCCAGCACCCCAAAGGATCTACATTGAAAGTGCAGATCCAGCTTTGGAAGTCATATGACATCAATTCTGTATTCTCTTGGTGAAAAATGGTTTATAGATGTGGTCCAGATTCAAGGGTAGAAGGTGATACAAGGATGTGAATACCAGGGTTATGGTTCATCGGGACAATATTTGGAGACTAGCTACCATACAAACACACAATTCAGGATGGTGATTACCTCTGGCTGTGAGGCAAGGAATGACTTGGGGACGAGCCTGGGGTTCCTCAGCTTGCCTGATGCCTGAGAGAGCCTACCTTCTCAGGAAGAGGTTACCCAGGCCAGCCAGAGTGAGGATCAGTAGGAAGGCCAGTGTGTATATCAGTAAAAATGATTAAATAGAGTTTTTAGCCCCAACTCTATACTGGGTCATTTAAGGTAGGATAAAACAGATCTTACTGCCTGCTCACCCTAGGTGAAGTGCACATCAAGTTTAAGAGGTTGTACTCAGGGGCCATTTCAAGGTCATAACTTTAAAAAAAAATTATTTATTTTAGAAGAGAGTAAAGAGAGCAGGGGGAGGGGCAGAGTGAGAGGGAGAATCTCAAGCAGACTCCAGGCTCAATCCCCTGAGATCATGACCTGAGCTGAAACCCAGAGTCAGGTGCTCAACCAACTGTGCCCCTAAGGTCATAACATTCTTCTGGCCATTGTTGAATTTAAACATGTCTCCTCAACAAAACTATGAACACCTCCCTTTCCTGTCTATACTTTTTCCCTTCTCATTCATCTCCCTAGATCACCAGATGAAGAGAGATGGTTCCTATCCCAAGTCAGGAAACACATACTAAGGTAAAATGTGCATTAAGAGGACTAGGCAGAAGAGAACGCTGTCCATTTTTATACCTTTCTAATGGGCCATTTTCAAAGCAACCTGAAAAAGAATATGCTCTACCTTTTATCATAGAACTGACATGCCTGGTACATTGAATTTATAGTGTTCATAGTAATTAAATTATTTAAAATGTCCACCTTTCAAGTGGGTTGGGCCCTTCTCTTACCAAACCCATTTTCTCATGAAGAGCTCTATGAAGTGAATAGGCCCATTTCTTTCTTTCTTTTTTTTTTTTAAAGATTTTATTTATTTATTTGAGAGAGAGGCAGTGAGAGAGCATGAGCGAGGAGAAGGTCAGAGGGAGAAGCAGACTCCCCGTGGAGCTGGGAGCCCGATGCGGGACTCGATCCCGGGTCTCCGGGATCATGACCTGAGCCGAAGGCAGTCGTCCAACCAACTGAGCCACCCAGGCATCCCAGCCCATTTCTTTCTCCCTAGACTGTCCCTCCATTGGCTTTGTCCAGTGTTTTCTGCATGGTTAGGTTTATGCTGTGCTTTTTTGGTAAGAAAACTATCAAAGCAATATTGTATTCTCAGCTCATGGTCTTATCACATTGGGAGCCTTGTGATGATGGTGATTTCAGCCTCGCCTTGGCTGGGGTTGTGTCTGCCTGGTGTCCCACCCTGAAGTCGCTGCTTTTCTCTTCACAGTCATTAGTGTCCTCCCAGGTGACCCGATTAGCGTGTGCATGTACACCTGCACTAGAAGATCTCACCTCTGCCAGTTCTAGCATCTGTAGATGACACTGGCTCTGTCATCGCCACAATGGATTCCACATAGCGAGCTCATAATTCTGTCATTTCTTATACCTTTATTAATTGGCCTTCCACTTTATGGAAGTGTTTTATCTTCCGTTTTTATGACCGGAAGCATGGTTTCTTATTTTATTTAGTGGACTGTAATCTGCTAATGTCTTTGTGTATGTTGATGCTGAAATTGTCCCAGACTTGGCCTCGAGAGCCCCTGCAAGCTCCTTTCTGTGTCCTTTCTGACGCAAGCTTGAGTCTGCATCTGAAATCTGTAAGTTGCATATACCTACTTCTGTCTGTGTAGCCACATACGATTTCTTGACTGGATGACTTAGGGGTTGGAGGAGGAATTGTGGAGTCCAAAACATTTGGGGGGATTTTCTCTCTTTTCTTGCAGGATCTTCTGTTTCCTCTTGCTACTTTCCTCCTTGACATATGGCTTCCACATCCTGTCTTTCCATTCACAATATTCTCCACATAAAGCATTATCTTTCTGTGGATGTCTCCTCACCTCCTGCATGTATTTTTTTTAAATTGCAGTAAAATATTTATAAGACTTGTCACTATAACCATGTTTAAGTGTACAATTTAGCGGTACTGAGGATATTCACAATATTTTGTAACCATCGCCACAATCTATTTCCAGAAACTTTCATCACCTCAAACAGAAGCTCCACACCCATTAAGCAGTAATTCCCCCGTATTCCCTGCTGCCAGCCCTGGTCACCTCTTATTCTCCTTGTGCCTCTCTGAATTTGCTTATTTTAGATTACATAAGTTGAATCATGTATTTGTCTTTCTGTGTCTGGCTGATTACACTTAGCATAATGTCTTCAAGGTTCATCCACATTATAGCAGGTGTCAGGATTTCCTTCCTTTTTAAGGCTAAGTAATGTTCCATTGTAAATGTCCATCCCATTTTATTTATCCATTTATGTGTTGATGGACATTTGGGTCGTTTGCACATTTTGGCGATCTGGAACACTGCTGCTGTGAACGTTTGTGTACAAGTGTTTGTGTGGACATTTCTCTTGGGTAGATACTTAAGAGTGGGATTGTGGACTCCTATGAGGAGTGGATATTATAGGCAAACTCTTTGCCACTGTGGTTGTACCATTTTACATTCCCATCAGCAATGTGCAAAGGTTCCAGTTCCAATATGGGTGGTTCTACATCTCTGCCAACACTTGGTATTTTCTGGCTTCCTTCCATAATAGTCACACTCACAGGTGTGAAGTGTTGTCTCATGCCGGTCTTAATTTGCATTGCCGTGATGACTAGTGATGTAGAAGCTCTCTTTTATAAGATTTTTGCCCATTTTTATATCTTTTGTTGAGAAATGTTCTGTTCAAATCCTTTGGCCATGTTTGAAGTAGGCTGTTCTTGTCGAGTTATAGTTGTTTAAATATCCTGCATGTACTCTAAAGCACTTATATTCCATTCCCTTCTGTACAGTTTTGCTGTTTTCACACACAGAGTGTACTTTCTCTTCCTGGTGGTGGTTTTATATCCATTTTATTTTAAAGATTTTATTTATTTATTTGACAGACAGAGATCACAAGTAGGCAGAGAGGCAGGTAGAGAGAGAGAGGAAGGGAAGCAGGCTCCCTGCTGAGCAGGGAGCCCGATGCGAGGCTCGATCCCAGGACCCTGGGATCATGACCTGAGCCGAAGGCAGAGGCCTAATCCACAGAGCCACCCAGGCACCCCTATATTCATTTTAGGAACACTACTGCCTCTTTCACTACTACCTCTTTCCTCTGCCATATCCTTTGTTGTTTTTCCAAAGGTTTCCAAAGTTTCAGGTTTATACCATCATCACTACCTCATCTACCCAAAGAAACACTTCGGTTATCTTCCCAAACAACTACACATCATGTCTGCCCCATTTTTATTTTTCTCTATCTTTAAGTGCCTACTGTGTGCCATTGTGCTCAAGACAGAACACACCCACTGTCATGCCTGTGGCAAGAGGTCTAAGAGCTGCTCTGTAATAATCACCAGTTGCTTCGTGATCTCTGTTTCAGTGGAAAGACATGGGCTCAGTTGAAAGAGCATGCAGCTCTTGATCTCAGGGTCATGAGTTCAAGTCCTATATCAGGAACGGAGCCTACTTAAAGGTATGAGCAAAAGAAAACAAGCTGGCAAGATTTCAATTTCTTTTAAGCAAATTATATACAATAAAAAATTGTATACAAAAATGTAGGTTTTCATGACTCCATATATTTATAGGGTTGTAATGAAATTACCCTTTGGACCCCTCTGTTCCAACACCATCTTGCTCAAGCATCTCTTTGCTTGGGTCACTTGGGTTATTTTTCCTAAACATTTGCAATCCCTCTTGAATGTAATAATACACTTTGAACTTCTATGGGAGTTTATATAAGGCAAGAAGATATGAATACTTTATGGCGTGTTTCTATGAGAACATTCAGGTTCACAGTAGAATCTGGGTGGCATTTTCCACAGTATACCCCATGTCCCCAAGTCCAGCGGGTCCAGTGGGCTCTAGTCCTCATTGTCCGGGACGGACCATGGACTTCTAACTAGCCCCAGTCTCTCAGCCGATTCCTTTGACCCTTTGGTTAACTCTCAGCATGGCAGTCAAAGTCATCACTTAGAAATGGACATCAGAGGATGGACAAGGGAGACCCTGGGGTCCTGAGGCCTCTGCCCTGCCTGTCGCTGGGATGCTGCAAGAGGCTCTTGGTCATGTTGCAAGAAGGAATTCAAGGAGAGATGGGACACGCAGTTGAGCGGTGTAAGTGGGAAAGTTTATTCGAGTGAGAGTATGCTCCCCACAGCAGGGGAGCACAAGCAGAAGCTGGGTTCGGGTCTCTACATCTTTTACTGACAGTTCTTAACTAAGGGTGGAATATGTATTACTTGGGGAGGGGATTTCTTGGGAACAGGGTTTCTCGCCTTTTCTCCCTTACCTGATCTCCAGCCTTCTTTGTCTTGGGCCTGTCTGCTTTGATTAGGCTTCCTGTGGCTTTGTTTTGGGTACTGCTGTCCAGACAGGTTTCTAACATCCCCCATAGCTGACCCTGACCGCCCCCCATTTGCTGACATTCAGCAGCCAACTAACCCCTAACATCTCCACTGCTCAGAACATTCTCTTTCAGAGTAAGATCCAGGGACCATGACCAATAAGAGCTTGCCTCTGATCTCGCCTGTACTTCTTTCTGCCTGCTTCCTTAATGTGTCTTCAGCAGGCCAGGAGTGCTCCCACCTCTGGGCATTTGCTTTTCAGCCTGCCAGAAAGCCTTCCCACAGATCCTTAACTGGGCTCACTATCTCTCTGCAGATCTTTCTTCAATGTCACCTTCTCAGTCAGACGTTTCTTAACCACTTTGTATAACATTGCAGTAACCCCCCCCCCAACTAGGGTTACTGTTCCCCCTTTCCTGTTCTCATTAGCGCTCATCACTCCCTAAAAACATACCATTTATTATTCTAGTTTATCATCTTTCTTCTCTCTCCTTCTGGAGAATTTAAGCTGCACGAATGCAGAGGTTTTGAGAGTTTTGTTTAACGTGTATTTCTGGCATCTAGAACAATGGGAGCAAGGGAGGTGTTGAAGATTTTTGTTGTTGTTGTTGAATGAGTGAATAGTGGAATCTTACACAGTAGTGATAATGGATGAACTTCGCATGTATCAAGATAGGTGAATCTAAAAGTTGCCGAAGAGTGATCGTTCAGGCTAAGTTCCCCCTCACCAAACAAAGACTTAGAGTTTCAGCTCCTCCAGATATGGAATCTTAAACCAGCCAACCAGGAGCTGGGTGATCATCACTAATTAGGTAATCTGCCTGATAAATCTTTGCCATCTTCTGTAGGTAAACTAACCTTGCAATAAGCAATCCACTTTTTGCCTAAAATACTTTCCTTGTCCTGCTCCCTTCTGCCTATAAAAGGGTTGCATGTAGTACTTCTTGGAGTTCCTTCCTACCTGCTAGGATGCTACCTGGTTCAAGAATCACTGAATAAAGCAATAAGATCTTTAAAATAGACTCACTTGAGTTTTTTTCAAACAGCGGTCAAGTTGAGCATGTGTCACAGCAGATTCCATCTATATAAAGATCAAAATCCTTGCAAAAATAAACACTTATTGTGGAATATAATACCATCAAGCTAAGCAAGGTAAATGCTTAGCACAATTTAGACAAGTGACAGGAGAGCATTGTAGACAAGGCTTCAGAAATTCTGGTCAAATACCTTTTTAAGCAAAGCGTTGGGTATGTGGTTATTGGTTTCTTAAACTGGAGCTATGCATTCATCATCTTCTGAGTATGGTACGCATTAAAATAAAAATTACCGTAACTAGCTGGTGGGGGGCCATGGCGCACAGATCCTCCTAAAGGCGTCTAAATTCGGGTTTTGCTTTTTCAAATTACCTTGCCGGTCTAGCACAATAAGCTCCCGGTCAGATGCAGACAGCCAGCACCGGGCGGCGACCATCCGCTTTACTCGTCAGCGCACCCTCGCGTTGCCGCGGACCTCCCGGGGCGGAGGGTGGGGTGGGGTGCGGTGGAGTCCCGTGAGCTCGCAGGGGGAGAGAAAGGGCATCTCCCGGGGCTCGCCCGGCCGCCTTCTGGGGAATGTAGTCCGCGCGCGGCCGAGGCATGCCGGGAGTGGTAGTCCCGGGGCTCGCGGGGTTGCGGGACGGCTGCAGGCCTTTCTCGGGCGGGTGGCGGAGGCGACCCCGGCTGCTCTGTGGCGGCCTGTCTGGGGCGGAGATCTGCCGGGGGCCTCTTCCGCGCGGCGGTGGAGCCAGCGCCTGTACCGGGCTGGGTGGGGGGCGCGGAGCCGGGCGGGGCCGCGCGCGGGCCCCGGGAGACGCGGCGGGGCTCTTGGGTCAGGGGCCAGTCCCCGCGGCCCCCGCGGCGGTGCGTTGCGGGCGTCGTAGGTCCGCGGGAGACGCGCGGGGAGGGAGCGCCCTGCCAGGTGAGCTGGAGCGTCCCCGACTGCTGCGGGCGGGGGTCGGGGTGGGGGGCTGTCTTCTCGGAGACCTCTCTGTGATGGCAAAACAATAGCTCGTGCCCGCCGAGCGCGAGCACGCGCTGTGCCCCGGGTGCCCGGCGGTGGGCCGGCGCCTTGGATGGATGAACTCGTTTCATCCTTCGGGATTTATGCCCTGAAAAGTGGCTGCGCGCTGCCCCCAGTTTACAGACGGAGAAAGCGGCAGAGTGGCCAGCTAATTTGCCACATTTAGCGAGGGCCCTGGGCCCGAACAGGATTCCCTTCCTGCCCCTGTTACCATTTTTGTTTCTTGCGCAGGTCGCTCCGACTCCCTAAGTTCTCAGCCTCCCTGGCATCTATAAAATAGGGTAGCAATACTTTTTAGAGTCCTCGTGAGGTTTAGAAAGAATACATGCCAAGCACCCCGGATTCTGGTGCGGGGGAGGTGTGCATGTTGGAGTGTCTGCGGTTACCCCTACCGCAGCTCCCCCAACCTGGCTGAGGTGTGCCCCAGCCCCAGATGACACCCCACACCCAGCTAGCCGAGCTCTCCTGCCGGGTGCTGCTCCCCGAAGAGCCCTCAGGCAAGCCCAGGCGGCCAGTGCAGGCCGCTGTGGCGGGGCCCTCCTCTGACACTGGTCTGGCTGTTCCAGGCACCCTTTTCCTGTGTCCTCCCAGGTGGGGTTTGTGTGTGAGAAGCAGGGCTGTTTCCAGCTGGGTGCTCTCCCAGGAGACCCCTGTGGAATGTGTGTTTAGGAGGGGCTGCCGAGCAACAATCTGGGGTGTATCCCTGCCAGAGGGAGCGTTTTAAACACATTCCTGTGGGTGCAGTAAGTTCGGGCCACAGGCAGGGGCGGGGCTGGGGCAAGGAAGGTTTTCAGGTTGTGTTATATCCCGGACCCATGCAGCACTCCAGGCAGGGGCCACTCAGGGAAAGCACCTGGGTGGGTCATGAGGCAGAGAGACAAGGCAGATGTGGACAAGCGCCTTTACTGTGGCTTTTTCTGGAAGGAAAGGGCTAGGTGGGGGCAGGTTGACTGAGGATTGGCTGCCTGTTTGAAAGTGGCAGCCAGGGAAATTCATGTTCATTGTGGGTTTTACAGTGTGCACGGTTTAAGGCTTCCTAAGGCCTCCAGGTAGCTAGGGAAAGTTGTAGGCTGCTGAGTCACAGCTAGTAGACCTTAGGTGACAGTATAGCATCGCCTTACAGCAATTAGAGTATCGTTAATACAGGGAGATGGAGATGGGCGAATTGTCTTAGAGCTTCATTGGCTTGGTAAGCATGCGTTTTACTTGGTCTGCATCTTAGATGTGCTGTGGCTTTGTTGGGACCCAATAGACATTACGGGTGGTTGGAACTTCCTCTCTCCCAGCCATCCCTTCACACCAGAGTTCCTCATGACACCTGTTCCTCTCCAGACCTACCCTGTCAGCGGTCTGCACTCCCTTGATAGGAAAACTGAGAAGGAAAGAATGGCCATGGATTTGCTGCCCACAGTGACAGTAAGTGAAGTTTGTCTTTTTCATAAATTCTTTTCTGGGTTTAGAGATAGTGGAGGTGTTTCCATTCTTTGTCTGGGTACTTTTCTCTACAGAGAAAACTGGGGGGGGGGGGGGGAATCTAGAGCTTTGTAAGTTTTCCCCAGGATGCAGGACTCATGGAGGGAGTGCTGAGGAATGTGCCTTCTCTGTCCCCAGGTCACTCTTAATTCACCCTAACCTCATTTGATGACCCAAGATTGAGTCAGCTCTGAATACATGCTTCCGGCTACAATAAACACTTGCTGCACAGTATTGCATATTAGACGGTCTTTGTCCTCACAGAGGATATAGTCTCACTTGGGGCAAAGACATGGAAGGAGCAAAGACACCCAGCGAACTTTTGTTGAGAAACCGACTATGCACGGAATGCTATGCAGAGCACGGGAGTTACAAAGAGGAAAGACAGTATTTCTGTCTTCAGGGAGTTCTTGGCATTGACCTTAGGAAATGATTCAGTGTCCAAAGAGTCAGGAAAAGATCCTGGGTGTGGGGTCATTTCGAGCTGGTACTGAAGGCCAGGGCTGCTGGTAGTGAGCATCCCGGAAGGAGCCCAGCTGAGCTTGGGCCCTGAGGCCAGCCCTGGAGAGGACAGAGGGCTGGGAGCTCTATGTCAGGCGTAGCTCTGACGGCATCCTATCCACATGTCCTCCTTCTGGACCCGACTGATGTTTCTGTCTCTAAATCTTGTCCCTTGTCTCCCCTCTTGGGCCCTTCTTGCTCTTTGCCCTTTTGACATCCATTTTCATTACCTTAACCTTCTGAAGATCTTTCCCAAATCTCCTCAGAGATTTGAGATTGGGAATCTCTCTGAGGAGATTTGGGAAACAGCCTGAGGAGGCTGGAGCTTTTCCCTAAAGACACAGTCTGTCATTCCCAAACTTTTAGGGAGTTATTCCCACATGGAGGTCACAGCTTTCCCCCAGTGCCAGCTCCTGTTCCTTCTGTGGATTTTCTGTTCTGCCATCCCCAAAGCCTCTGTTTTCACTGGCTGCTTTCCCCCAAAGTAGTGTTAGTTTACAGGTTACAAATGTGGACCCTGGAACTTGAGTTCCTAAGTTCATAACCAAGCTAGGGATGTGATCTTGGCAAGTTATTTTCTGTGTGCATCATTTCCTCATTTTTAAGCGGAATTAATAAAATGCTCAAATTAATAAAATGATCAAACCTCATTTGATCTGTTCAGGAGGACTGAATATCTGCATTTTACAGGTGAGGAAGCTGAGGCACGGAGAAGCAAATAGCTTGACCAAGGTCTCCCAGCTAGCCTTGACCCCAAACAAGGCCGCCTATACAGTTAACATTAGGCTCCAAGAAAGTATATGTAAATGCTGAGACCAGTGCATGGTGCATATTAATTCTCAGTAAATGCTGGCTCTTACTACTGTTTCTTATCAACATAAGCAGCAACAGCATTATTTTAGGACTGCCAAATTTGGTATGCCTCTTGCCACTAGGTTAGGCTTTGCTTTGATTCTCGAATGACAAGGAGACGGGTGTTTCAGGAAACCAGAGTGTAAAGAGCAGCAAAACTCAGTGCAAAGCAATATCTAGCAATGACCGGGCTGCTCTATGCCCAGAGAGAGGGCTCTTCACTGAGCTCTCCCATACCCATGAGCTTGGTCGTAGCTAAGTGAAGCTGGAGAGGAGGGTCTTTGGAACCCAGAGCCAGGTTTTCTCTTTTTTTGACCACTAATTTACTGAAAACCAAAGATTTGAAAGCAAACAGAATAAGATGATCATACGAAATACAGAGCATCAGTGCCTAAATGCTTCTCATCAGAAACAATAGAATGACATTTTATGTGAGAGAAAGAAAGAAAACTTCAACCCAGAATTCTATAACCAACAAAAGTAGCCTTTAAGAATGAAGAGGGAAGGAAGTTCTTCAGGTTGAAAGGAAATAATGCCAGATGGGAGCTCTCATCTTGGTAAGGAACTGAAGAGCTTTAGAAACGGAGGCTATAATTATAAATATAGACATAATTTTTCCTCTCAGTTTCTTTAAAATGTCTACGATTGTTTAGAGCAAAAATATGCTGACTGATTGGGTTTATAATGTAGTGGGATACAGTGCATATGACAGCCGTGGATCTAGAGTACATTTGTGTCTGGACCGGAAAAGCTCTGTCTTTCTCTCTGAGGATGCCTGAGTGGCTTATTTTTGACCCTGGGCACAATAAAGGCAGTGGATGTGTTGTTTAAGATCCCAGTGCCCCTGGCTACCCCCAGGGTCATCTTCTTCACTGACCATTGACAGGTGGCCTACATGGTTTGACAAGGCTTCCTTGGTACACAAAAGGCCCCTGCTCAGAGTTTCCCCTCTGAGCTCTCCTGAATCAAAATTCCTTCTATAAAATCCAAGGACATGGCCTCATCCGTGTGTGCAAATAAAGGGAGATTGCACATGGAACACCTCTCAGTCCTCTGGGGCCTCAGTGCACTCTGCATCGTTGCACTGTAGCCATTGCCTCCCTGAGCATGCCTGGTGAGGTCTGGTGAGTCCTGTCAACTGTCCGAAGTGGGAGCATTTTTCTTTTCTTTTTTTTTTTTTTTAAAGATTTTATTTATTTATTTGTCAGAGAGAGAGAGAGAGAGAGAGAGAGCACAGGCAGACAGAGTGGCAGGCAGAGGCAGAGGGAGAAGCAGGCTCCCCGCCGAGCAAGGAGCCGGATGTGGGACTCCATCCCAGGACGCTGGGATCATGACCTGAGCTGAAGGCAGCCGCTTAACCAACTGAGCGACCCAGGTGTCCCCTGGGAGCATCTTTCTAACAAGGACAGCATGAGGAAGGAGTAGTGGAAATTCCCATATACTCGCAGAGTTCTTGCATTCTATGTGAAATCAAATGTTAGCTCTAACTAGACCATAAACTAAGAAGGTATATTATAATTCTCAGAACAACCACTACGAATACAAAGAGGTAGAGCTGAAAACTCAATGCAGAAACTAAAATGAATAAAAAACATTTCAAAACAAATTCACACAGCCTGTTAAACAATGGAAGAGTACAGAGTAATAAGCAAAAGATTTCTTTTCCGCCCCTCCACATACATGAAAGAGTAATGAGGGTGGACAGCTGGTTGTAGTCTCCCAAATATATCTGGATGGATGGATGGATGGATAGATAATTTTTCAACAAGTATGGATTGTTTTGCAGCTCAATTTTTCATATGAATCAACAGTGTATCAAGGTCAAATTCCAAGGTCAGCCATATAGATCTACCTCATTCTATTTAATTGTTGTATATATATAAACCATTTCATGGAATCGGGGTCCTATCATTTGCTTATCCATTCCTTCATTAATAGATCTATAGGTGGTCTTTAATTTTTCACCACTGTATTAGTTTCCTATTGCTCCTGTAACAACTTACCACAAATAGAGTGGCTTAAAACCACGTAAATGTCTTCTGCAGTTCTGGAGGTCCAGAGGCTGAAATCAGTTTCACTGGCTTAAGGTCAAGTTCTTAGCATGGCTGCTTCTTTCTAGAAGTTCTCGGGGGAAATCTGTTTCCAGGCCTTGTTTGCATTTTTGGGTGGCAGCCTGCGTTCCTTGACTTGGGGCCCTTCCATCCACCTTCAAAGTGTATGACTTCAGTCTTTTTCTGTCCTCATGTCACTACCTTGTCCTCTTCTGACTGTGACTCCTCTTGGGTCCTAACAAGGATCACTGTGATTACACTGGATCCACCTGGACAATAATCCAGGCTCTTCCCATCTCAAAATCCTTAAGGGGAGCCTGGGTAGCCCAGCCAGTTAAGTGTCCGACTCTTGAGCTCAGCTCAGATCATGATCTCCGGGTTATGAGTTCAAGCCCCAGACTGGGCTCCACGGTAGGCATGGAACCAACTTAAAAAAAAGAGGGGGGCACCTGGGTGGCTCAGTGGGTTAGGGCCTCTGCCTTCGGCTCAGGTCATGATCTCGGGGTCCTGGGATCGAGCCCCGCATCAGGCTCTCTGCTCAGCAGGGAGCCTGCTTCCCTTCCTCTCTCTTGCCTGCCTCTCTACCTACTTGTGATCTCTCTCTGTCAAATAAGTAAATAAATAAATCTTAAAAAAAAAAAAGATCTTCAGAATCCTTTTATTTTTTTATTAAAAAATTTTTTTTAAAGAAAAAAACAGAAAGCATAAGTGGAGGATGGGGTGGTGGACGGGCAGAGGGAGAGGGAGAATTTTTTTTTTAAGATTTTATTTATTTATTTGACAGAGGGAGAGAGATCATAGGTAGGCAGAGCAGCAGGCAGAGAGAGGAGGGGAAGCAGGCTCCCTGCTGAGCAAAGAGCCCAATATGGGGCTCTATTCCAGGACCCCAAGACCATGACCCGAGCTGAAGGCAGAGGCTCAACCCACTGAGCCACCCAGGCATCCCGAGAGGGAGAATCTTAAGGAGACTCCTTGCTCAGCATAGAGCCTGACATGGGGCTTGATGTCAATGACCCTGAGATCATGACCTGAGCTGAGATCAAGAGTCAGACACTTAACCAACTGAGCCACCCAGGTGCCCCCAGAGTCCTTTTAGTCATATACATATATCACTATATACATATATATATATCTAGTGATACAGTGTTCACAGGTTCATTACTCAGCCTACCACAACTGTTGGCATATAAGTAGAGTTCCAGTGAACATCCTTGAACAAATATCCCTATCCAGTTGTGTGAGAATTTCTTATAGTCGAATCCTAAAAGTAGAATCACAAGGTCAAAATGTATCATTTTCCGGGACACCTGGGTGGCTCAGTTGTTAAGCGGCTGCCTTCGGCTCAGGTCATGATCCCAGCGTCCTGGGATCGAGCCCCACATCGGGCTCCTTGCTCGGCGGGGAGCCTGCTTCTCCCTCTGCCTCTGCCTGCCACTCTGTCTGCCTGTGCTCGCTCGCTCTCTCTCCCTCTCTCTCTGACAAATAAATTTAAAAAAAATTTTTAAAAAATGTATCATTTTCCATGTGTTCCAGCCCTTTCATACAAGAGTTGGCATCTGGCCAACCTCTGCTTCCTCACATTTTGGGGTATAATGGGGTTCTCTTGCAAGAACTTCCTTCTCTCACAGTTCCCTTTGGCACCTGTGTAGTCTTGCAGGTCCTTTGTGTCTTTTTGTCTCCACAGACTGTGGAAACCCATGTGACAGACAGTGTAGCTTACAGGTCTGTCTGCCTGAATTCAGTTTCAATCTCCACCAATTTCTAACAGGATTACCTTGGGAGGTGACATCACCTTTTGAGATGTTTCCTCATCTGCAAAATGATTTAATTATAGCATCTTCTTAATAGGATTTCTCTGAAACTCAGCGAAGATACTGTGTACAAATCTCCCGTCATAGTCCCTAACATACGAGTATCCAGTAAACAAGAACTAACGATATTCTTACAATTTGCTTTACAGCTCAGAAATTCCTTTTCATTTCTGTTCTGCTAATGGCATTTCCACAGTTTTATGGTCTTGCTCTAAGTGTATTCTGATCCGTACCCCCCCCCCACCCCGCTTTCATTTAATTTGGATTTTGAGTGAGAGGGAGGTGAATGTACGTGCTCAGTTACCTGACAGGTCCCAGGCTGAGATTGAAATTCTCTGTTGGCGGGGACTGCCTTTCCCCCCCGCCTCCCAGGACGTGGCCCACAGTGGGTTTCCAGTAGACATTTGTGACCTAGTTGCTGGGTGGTCCCCAAAATAACATAAAAAGTTAAGGTGAAATGCTTTGAATCCTGGGACATTTTCAGGATTGGTTGCTACACATCCCCGCACCAGCCCTGTACCTACTGAGCAGTGGAGAAGCTGGTCCCACTGAGCAGGAATGGATTTCCCGTTGCAGGAGTCTGTGACATTCAGGGACGTGGCCGTGCTCTTCAGCCAGGACGAGTGGCTGCGCCTGGACGCCACGCAGAGAACCCTGTATCGGGAGGTGATGCTGGAGAACTACGGCACCCTCGTCTCGCTGGGTAAGGAGGCTTGTCTATAAGGAAGAATCTGCTGGGGGAGCCGCTTCTTTGGGGTTCAGAGTCCGCAGCTTCTCCTCTGCTGTGCCCCTGGGGAAGGATGAATCTCTATGAAGTGGAAAGTGGCCGCCCTTCACGCTGTGTTCTTCTCCTTCCTCTGCCTTCCTCCCACCCTGCCTCCTGACCACTGTCCTCCTCATCCAATTCCTGGGTCCCCATTTAGCATCTGAGAAACTTACAGGACTCCCATATTAGAGACATTCATAGCTGGGGGCCCCCTACTGTTTCTGAACCGAACCCTGCCTCCTGCTCCATCCCCTGAGAGCCCAGGACCCTCAGAAGCGCTGGTGCTGCCTGCTGTGCCTCCCTTCTCTGCACTGTGAGCTCTGGGGTCGCCCTTCAAGCCCCCCATTCTAACCCCGTTCCCTTCCTCACGAGCAGGGATTCCGTGCTCAACGCCGAAGGTGATCTGCCAGTTGCAACAAGGAGAAGACCCCTGCCTGGTGGATGGGGAACTTCCTCAAGATGCCTCTTTAGGTGAGTAAGTGTCTGGGAAATGGGCTCAGGGCGTTTTATACATGAGCCCACCATGAGGAAGCAGTGCTGGGAGAACTTGCCTGGAAACTATGAGCCAGGGCCTCCTGACTAGAGGCTCCATGGTTGTGATGGTATTCTTGGCTCAAGAAAGCCCTTGTGTAGACCTCTTTCTTCTCCTCCTTAACACTCCACACATTCTCAACCTCTTTTCCTTTCCTGTGGCTTCACTCACTCCCTTCTGCCATCTTGGCCTCTTGGCTTTCATGGCTTTCTTCCCATCTGCCTTTACATGCATTCATGCCTGGCAGATTTTAAATACTTTATACCTTCTGTCTTGAATGCTTTGTAACTTCTTTCACCAACCACATATTTCAGAGTTGTCAATGCTTCTGTGTCTCTGATTTCTTAGCTCAACATTTCCCTCTTATCTCCAGGGAGATTGGGCTCTCGTGTCCCACTGTTAGAGTCAGCCAGCTCTCCTTGACCACTGTAGCCTTTCCAGCCTAGGGGTTGGCACACATTTCCTACAACGGTAGGAAATTTACTAGATGGTGAATAGTTTGGCTTGGGGACCAGGGGGCCTCTACTGCAACCCTTTAACCCCCATCCATAATGCAGACGCAGTCAGAGGTAGTGGTACATGGATTGGTGTGGCGGCCTTCCAGCAACAGCAGCGGGAGTTGGCCCCAAGATCTGTAGTGTACACATGCTCTTCTAGCCCTGGCTGGTCTCGCTGGTCTTTATCCTAAAACTGTAGGTGGTTGGAGCTGGAGGACCACTTGAAGATGGTCAAGTTTAGATATCCCTCTTTGTATCAGAAGAAATAGCACATCAGAGGTTATAAAACGTTTTGCTCACAGAGTCAAAGAGCTAAAAAGCAGTGACAGAAACCTAGATCACCTTTGTCATTTCTGTTCACCGTGTAACATGGATTTGCAATATTTTCCTTCTGTCTTTGTGGTTTGACCTTTAATCTATGATTCTTGCCTTTATGGGCTTTTTTTTCACAAATACTTTTCATCTTTATTAAAATACATTTATCTCCAAAAAGTTAGTGAGTACAGGATAGCACTTAAGATCCTTGTTTGAATTTAGACATTCCTAAGCTCCTGTTACCGATGCCACGGCTCACAAGTGCTCTGTGCTGCAGGAAAGTTACCCACCCTCTCTGAGCCTTGTTCTCTTCTCCCAACCTCTACTCCATCCACAGAGCAATCTTTTTGAAACTCAGGTGTATTAATCCTGTGCCTTAGGAGAACTCGTTGCTTCTCAGTTATGCAACCTTAAGCCTACTTCAAAGCTTGTTTCCATGTTGCTTTACAGGAGTCGGTGATCCCTCCCATACCAGCTCATGTTCCCACCAAACCTGCACACTCATTACGTTTGTGTGCCATTCCTTCTTGGATTACCACCTCCATCTTGTCCCCTGGAAACCCTCTTACCCTGCAAGACCCACCTGTCCACCTGACCTATAGGTTTTCCTTATTTCTCCTGCTTCCCAGTCACCATTCATTCCTCAGTCACTCGCATTCATTTGCCACTTTTCTCCATGTCTCAAACACATCCGTGACAGCATCTGTCCTAGCGTATTATAGTTGCTTCCTTATTATTTATTTCCGTAATTGGATTGTATATATTTAAGGAAGAGACCAGGTCTTTCTTTGAATTCTGTGCCTCTGGCATCAAATATCTGCATTGAATTTAATTGAGCTGCCTTTATGATGAACTCAGTGCTGATGAGGCTCAAAATTAAAAACTCGGTACAGACTTGGGGCCCCTGGGTGGCTCAGTTGGTTAAGCATCTGCCTCCGGCTCAGATCATGATCCCAGGGTCCTGAGATCGAGTCCCATGTCGGGCTCCCCCTGCTGCTTCTCCCTCTCCCTTTGCCTGCCTCTCTCTCTCTTTCTCTCTGTCAAATTAATAAACAAAATCTTTAAAAAAAAAAAAAAAAAGACTACGGCAGCTGCATCATTACTCAGCTTCCACTCTGTCCTCGCTCTGGTCCAAGCTGCCTACTTTACCAAATATGACCACTTCGTCTTATTATTACCTGCCAAAGAGCATACAACACCTGTATTATTCTTCTGAGTTCCTCGGCCCATTGTTCAGGAACTCTGTGCTCGGCCTCATCCTGTTGAATAAAAATGTTAACAAATTCCGGCCTGGATTTCCTTCTTTACTCAATAAGTGTCCCCTAAATAGGTTTACTTCCCCCCAGATGACTTTGCTCAGGCCTCCTTTCTGATGCACAGGGTCCTCTTTTCTTGTTCTGCTGAAACCCTTCCCTTCTTTATTCTCTCCCTTCCTGCATAAAGTCACTGCCCGCTAATACTGTCAATGCTGGTGTCTTGGTTCTCTGACCCTCAGACCTGAGTTGTACATTCGAGGCTTCTCACGCCGAGGGGAAACGAGCTATTCCTGTCCAGTCATGTCTTTGTTTCATGCTATCCTTGCCGATTATTCAGTCTTTGTTCAATAAATGACTGATTAGGTTTCAGGAATCCAGCATGAGAGGAGAGAATCTCTTCATTTTTGAGGTCACGTGCCTTTCTTGATTTTTCCAACTCACTCTGCCCGCCCATACATTATCTTTTTATTTTTTATTTTTAAAGATTTTATTTATTTATTTGACAGAGAGTGATCACAAGTAGGCAGAGAGGCAGGCAGAGAGAGGAGGAGGAAGCAGGCTCCCTGCTGAGCAGAGAGCCCGATGCGGGGCTCGATCCCAGGACCCTGAGATCATGACCTGAGCCGAAGGCAGAGGCTTTAACCCACTGAGCCCCCCAGGCGTCCCATGCATTATCTTTTTAATGTAAGACGTTCTAATTGTGTACTTGTAGTGTGCACAGTAGGGACGAGGAAATAACCGTAAGATGTATCCACTGTTCCCCCTGAACAAATACTTGAATTATTTTCAGGTATCATATGCATATATATTAGTAAAATGATAGAATATATAAGTAAAGCATGTTGTAAAATTATAAGAAAGAGATGGCTAGTTTAGGCTTTACTAGTTAAATTTCTTTAGAAAAACGAGATTAGAGTATTTTTATACAGATTTAGTGCCTGTATGTCTTCTTCCTCTTACTATTTGATTTTAATAAAATACATTTTATTACTAAAACTCAATGGGTTTTATTAACATACATAACCTAGTTATACTTTGTTTTATTATTTAAGTACATACAAAGACCTAGTTTTAATGTATTTTCAGTCATGGATTGATTAAAAGAAAGCCATATTTTAATCCACACTTCCTTAGAATCAGCTCAAACTAAACCCTTTCACTTACCGTCCAGTCTGAACTTGTGCCCTAGGTTTATTCCAGATCATTGGGACATATTGACTCATTTCATGCAGACTTTCATTCATGTAAAGAGATTCCTGCAGAGGAGGTTAATCTTCTGGTTGCCGCTTACTAGAAGAGACAAATATATCTGTTTCTCCTCAGGATCAAATAGGAAGGAGAGAAGTAATGGCAGGGTGTCCAGTCATGTCACAGACTATGATATGAAATCATATTCACATATAGATTTCACAAAACTTAAAACACTGCAGAGACTTTAAAATTAATGTGTATAAAATTTTGGCGAGAGCATGGCGGAAAACATAATAAAAGCTGCATGTGAATAGAAAGGAGAAAACAGGGGCACCTGGCTGGCTCTGGATCCTGCAACTCTAGGTCTCGGGGTTGTGAGTTCGAGCCCCACATTGGGTGTAGACATTACTAAATAAAATAAACCTAAAAAGAGAAAATAAAGACAAGTTACCTGCTTCATTGCTCCTTATACAGAGTAGGAAATAATTAACTGAAGGATCCTACGGTATCCAGCTGAAGCTTACGAGCTGACATTTTTCTGTAGCTTCATCCCTTATGCTCAACCAGTTCTTATCTCTGCATTTACTTCTCTCAAGTTGCAAGTCTCTTCGTTTCCAGCGCTCGTTTGTCCGCTGTACTCTCCCACACCACTCCTTCCCCTCTTCACCTCTCTTTCCATCTCGTCTGGTTTTTACCCAGATGCAAGTCCGTATTTGAGATCAAAAGAGGTTTCAGAGCTCTTTTATATGTACTATTACCAATTTTTTCATTCCACTGACGCACGTCTGTCTCTCCCAATAGAGGTGCCGTCATTATGCTTCTGACTCATTCCAGGTTTCAAGGCTCGGATGGAAGTGGAAGCCTTGCCTCCCAGACAAGGCATTTCTAGAGAAGAAACATCTCAGGGAATAATAAAGAAGAGGTCCATTAAGTGTGGTCACTGGGACACCAATTTTGGGCAGACTTTTGAATTTGAAAGCAGGATGGGACAGGAGCAGCAGAAGAAAGCTCTTAGGCAAATGGTGTCCTCCCACAAAAAAACCATGAGTGAAGAAGTAAAGCGGACAAGTCTTGAATTGGGGAAAGGCTTACTTATAAATACAATTCTTGTTACACAGCAGAGTGTTCCTATAGAAAAGATACCCAATATTTATTACACCTTTGGGAAAGACTTTAAACAGAATTTTGACCTAATGAGATGCTTCCAGATTTACCCAGGAGAAAAACCTCATATTTGTCATGAATGTGGGAAAAGATTCACCCAGAGTCTCCATCTGATTGAACACCAGAGAATTCACACTGGTGAGAAACCCTACAGATGTGATGAGTGCGGGAAAACCTTTAGCCACAGATCCTCCCTTCTTGCCCATCAAAGAATCCACACGGGAGAAAAACCTTACAAATGTAATGAATGTGAGAAAGCATTCAGCAGCAGTTCAACCCTGATCAAGCATCTGAGGGTACACACAGGAGAGAAACCCTATCGCTGCAAGGAATGTGGGAAAGCCTTCAGTCAGTGTTCAACCCTCACCGTACATCAGAGAATTCATACCGGCGAGAAACTCTATAAATGTGCCGAATGTGAGAAGGCCTTCAATTGTAGAGCAAAACTTCATAGACACCAAAGAATCCATACAGGGGAGAAACCTTATAAATGCAGTGAATGTGGGAAAGGTTACAGCCAGTTTGCATCCCTGGCTGAACATCAGAGGCTTCATACCGGGGAGCAGCTGTGTAAGTGCCTGGAATGCGGGAGAACCTTCACACGCATCTCAACCCTTCTTGAACACCAGCGAATTCATACTGGTCAGAAACCCTATCAGTGTAACGAGTGTGGGAAAACCTTCAACCAGTATTCCTCCTTCAACGAACATCGTAAAATTCATACCGGGGAAAAGCTCTATACTTGTGGAGAATGTGGGAAAGCCTTTGGTTGCAAATCCAACCTGTACAGGCATCAGAGAATTCACACGGGAGAGAAGCCCTACCAGTGTAATCAATGTGGGAAAGCCTTTAGCCAGTATTCATTCCTCACTGAACACGAGAGAATCCATACCGGGGAGAAACTCTACAAGTGTATGGAGTGTGGGAAGGCCTACAGTTACAGATCAAACCTGTGCAGACACAAGAAAGTTCACACAAAAGAAAAACTCTATAAATGGAAGGACTATGGGAAGCCATTTATCTACAGTTCTTCCCTTACTCAGTATCAGAGATTCCTTAGAGCAGATAAACTCGGTGAGGTTTAATTCTTCTCTCAAATAATTCAAGACTCTTTATTGGAGAATAATAAATAGGGCACTGATTCTGGATTAGATTTTTTTTTTAACCGCTGGAGAAAATATGCTAGTTCCCACTACGTCATGGTGAAATTGATCAGTGGGATTATGAAGAGCACTGATTTGTCGAATTTTCTAAGTACCATTAAATGCTAATAAGGTTTCTAAGAACATAGACATTTTTTTTTTTTTAGTTCGTAGAAAAAACATAAAAGGCCTAACTTAAAAAAAAAACCCATGAAAATGATGGAATATACGTTACTGTTTCTTTCTTTAAAGTTTATTCCCTTTCTAAGCGCAAGCTTCGATATGAATTTTCTTTTAAATTAGTCATTGAGTTAATGTGAGTAAGTGTGAGGCCATATTTGTTAAAATGGCAAGCAAGCGTAGGACATGCTCTCTTCCATAAAGAGAAATTCAAGGTAAAAAGGAATTCTTTAAATTCAAATTTTCACGTGGAAATAATCACTTTTTATGAACTGCCTCAGCAGCAGGTTGTATATAAAAATATATGTATGTGGACACAGGACATACAGACATATATATATATACATATAGCTTTAGAATACATGTATATTTTTTCCAAAAGTCCCTGATGATTAAAAAATGTGGTTTCATTAGTTTAGAATTTAGTTTGGGAAATTAAAAATTTGCCCAAATGGGATCTCTTTTCCTTTTCCTTATATATTTCTTAATTGGACATGATTTGACACTCCGAAATAGAGTTCTAGGATAGTATTCTAGAAGGTGCAGTGAACTAAAGCAAGGGAGACTGTCAGGCAAATACTCTCTTACCTGTTGCAGAAGGTACCTATTTGCAGAATCTGACTCTAAGCCTGGTAGCTCATTAAGCCAGGAGGAATTTTCACTTAGTTTATGTATAGCCTTTCATTTTACTAACGAAATTGAGCTTATTGGGCAGAGTCAAGGCTAGAATCTTAAGTTTTCAGCTCTGGTTTTCTATGGTAATTGTAGATATGAATTATAATCATTGGCTTCCAACCTCAAGCCCCGAGAATTTAATCAGTTTTATTTCTTTGTTTGCCAGGATCCCCCTAACTG
This sequence comes from Mellivora capensis, assembly GCA_004024625.1. Classification (NCBI taxonomy): domain Eukaryota; kingdom Metazoa; phylum Chordata; class Mammalia; order Carnivora; family Mustelidae; genus Mellivora; species Mellivora capensis. Next base: position 84,429 of record PISX010005357.1, on the reverse strand, counting down.
CAATCTCACAGTCTTGTTCTTTCTTTTTCTCCCGTGTTCCTAATTATACCTGCTTTTATAATAACTGTACATAAATCCTCAGACTCAGCTGAGGTCCAGATGGTGAAATTGCTTTTGGGGTTTTCATATAGAAGGCTGCCTTTTCATTTGTTTTTGTTATATTCATCTTCTAGGAATCCTTTTGGGTAAAGTGATATGTGAGTATTTTATTGTTAAACATTCTAGTCTTCAATTAAAATTGGCTTTCCAAACATTTTCCATATTTTTAACATACATTGCATTTTACCCTGGGCCCACTTTCCTCTATTTTATGTCTCACGTCCACCATTGGTATCCTTTAAAAAAGTGTTTTAATAAAAGGAGCTAGAACCTTCTGTCTGAGAAAGGTTTTAGAATTAAATGCAGGCATTCAGCATAGCATATTTCTTGACCTGCCTTAGCTCACTTGAAAATATCTTTTTATAAATTTAAGTATATTTACAAGGACATAAACTTTTAAAAAGACCTCAGTGTTTAACACTGGACAGAGCCATTTGCAAAATATTCTAGAGAAAAACATTTGGTTACCCAATAGCAATGAGAATGCTTAGTACCCAGATTTTGGTTTCTAAATGCTGTTCCCCACTAATAGGAACCTGGGCTCATTGGAGAAATGGCTGATTCTATATATGGAGCAGGGAAAGTAGAAGATGTATCTGGGGTATCTTTTTATGAAACAAAAAGATAGCACTTCAAGAATAAGCACTCAAAGGATAATGTCAGAAGGACATGGGAGCCAACTTGAAGGTGCCCTCACTGGTCAAATTTAAGATAATTTAAACATCAAATATAACAGTCACTGTAGTTAGTTGTAACACGCTAAGTAAAAATGAGACCATAATGAAAAAGATAAAGAAAAGGAAAGCTCTCTATAAGCTAATCTGAAGAATGCCATCTTTTAACTGGAATGAGAGTTTCAGAAAAATCACCATTTTATAATCCTTCATGTAATTAAATAGGCAAATTTAATGGCTGATAAACCCATTAGGTGAAAAAATATTTAAGGAACATTATATGGTATCAAAGGTCACAGATAGCAATTACAAATCCAATAGATCTGGAGAAACCGAGTTTCACTACTAGTGGGACAATCTGACGTGATGTGGCTACTGATGAGATGCCTTATGAGGCACACGTGATAATCTGTGATGTATTCTTGCCAAGAGTGTTTGATGAAAATCTAATTAAACCTCTTATCCAGATTTATGTTCCTGTTTATAAGAAAGACAAGAGATAGAGGAACAAGTTGAATTCCATGAAGAGGAAATAGACAAACCTGAAGTTTGAGACTTTGTACAAGACAACTGGTCTGGACTCTTCAAAAAGCCAACGTAGTAGAACAAAAAAGAGACTTCTAGATTAAGGCACTCAAGAGTCATCAGCAAGGTGTGATCCTTAGTTGGCTTCTGATTCAGAAAAAATAGAGCAACTATAAAAGACATTTGGGAGGGGATACTTGGGGAAGTATGAGGATGGAATGGGTTTTAGATAATGTCGTATGTTTAATTTTCCTAGAAGTGATAATGGTATTGAGGTATTTAGGATGATGCCCTTATTCTTAGGAGATGCATGTAAAAGTTTTCAAGTTTGAAAAGTCATGATGTCTGCAGCACATTTCAGGTAAGTACATAAAAAATTAGCTGTTGTGAAAAATGAGTCAACTTTGTGGAGGCTATAGAGATGTTCATTGGTCATCCTTTACATTTTTCCATATGTTTATAATTTTAATTAAAAAATCAAGGCAAAAAGTGATTGCATAATGTGATGAATATGAAGCTTCCAGTCAAAATTTTTCCTTTGTACTCACGTAAATTTCCTGTTTGAGAGTTTATCTCCTGGGGATGTAATCATTGGAAATAAAATAATTTTTGGTTCGCTCTTATTCCACTTTATTTTTCAATGTGGGACTTAAACTCACAACCCTGAGGTCAAGACCTGAAATGAGATCAAGAGTTAGATGCTTAACCGACTGAGCCACCCAGGTGCCCTGTTCTGTTCCAGTTTAAATGGAGTATGCACCTGCCACCTTGTCTCTCCCCCCAAATATAAATAAAAACCCTAGAGAGAATGCATGGAGCAGCCATTTGAGAACCCTGACTAGTATGGTAGAAGACAGATTTAAGAAGAAAACCAGAATTTGAAGTAAGAGCACTCTGATATTTTCAGACATTCTTATGGTAAGGACAGTGGTGGTAAGCAGGCCTGTAAACATTTGAGGGTGGGGAACCCTTATCTCTGTTCAGAGACACTACTTCCCTGCTACTTGGACCTGGAGGTAAGTAGCCCGTGGGAGCTGGAATGTGTCAGGTTCACCACCTGAAAAAGAAACCCACCAGAGTTTTGTATGTGAGCCAAGACTCAGCCCTGATCTGGACCTAGAGTCTCATAATATTCAAAATGTCCAGGATATAATGCAGAATTGCACAAAATATAAAAGAAAAATTCCTACATTCCTAGGAAAAGGACAACAGACACTATCCCGAGATAACATAGATGTTGGAATTATAGAGTAGGTATTACAACAGTATTTCAAAAAGCATGACCATTCTTGAATGGAAACTTTAAAAGTCTCAGGAGGAAAATAGATAATGTTAAAAGAAAAGGGGCGGAGGAACCAAGTGGGTATTTTAGAACTGAAAAATAACCAAATTTACAAAAAATACTGGAAGAACTCAGTACCAGAATACAGATGACAGAGAAAAGAGTGAACCTGTAGAATCACACATATTATCCAAACCGAACGAGAAAGAGAAAAAAATACACATATTGCTAACAAACTTAAATACCCATTTATGATAAAAACTCAGAAAACTAGAAATAGAGGAGAAATCAACCTAGTAAAGGGTATCTACCAAAACCCCACAACTAACAACATGCTTAGTGGTAATCAACTGAATGATGTTAAGGTCAGGAACAAGTCCATGTGTCCACTCTACACACTCCTATTCAACTTTGTGCTGGAAATCCTTGCCAGTGCAATCAGGCAAGAAAAAGGAATGAAAGGTATTTGGTTTAAAAAGGAAGAAATAAAATGGTCTTCATTCAGATGTTGAAATTGTCCACTTAGAAAACCCCAGGAAATCAACAAAGATGCTCTTAGAACATTGAGTGTTAAACTAGGAGTTTAACAAGGTCACAAGAAACTAGGTTAGCATACAAAAATTAATGTCCCTATCTATGTAGTAGTGATGAACAATTAGAAAAAAATTTTAACAAGCTACTCCATTTGCAATAACTCCAGAAGGAAAAAAAGAGAAGATTTGGCAAACGTGAGGCATCTCTATGTTGAAAACTATGAAATGTTGGTGAGTAACATCAAAGAAGGCCTAAACACGTGGAGACACATGCCATGTTTACAGATCAGAAGATGTCGTATAGTTGTTAATTCTCATCAGCTTAATCCATAGATTTAAAACAATTCCAGTAAAAATTTCAATAGGAATTTCTGTAGATACGGCCAAGCTTACTCTAAAATTTATGTGGAAAGGCAAAGGAAGTATAGCTGCCAAAGCAATATTGGAAAAGCAGAATAAAGTCAAAGGACTCGAAATAATTGACTTCAATCCTTATTACACCCAGATGAGCTGACAGCACATTTTCATTCATACCATTGAGATACCCTAAACCAATGAAAACTGTCTCATCTGTCTATGTTTCTAGTGAGTGACGGTCATTATTCTACCAAGAAGTTCCCATACTGGGTCCCTGGCAGTTAGTTACTTAAGGCCAGAAGGTGTCTCACCTGTATTGCTCTGTCCTCCTGTGTCCTCTGGTGAACCCTAGTTCTGCGATTCCATATCCCAATTCTTGCTCTTCCCTCTTTTTGGAAGGATATGGAGGACTGTGGCAGGATAAGCAAGAATAAGCCTTTTCGGAATGAATGCAGGGTGAAAACAACTCTTTCCCCTGTAATTAGCAGCTAGGAAGTCCTGCTGTCAATGATGACAAGATTTGTGTGATGCACACCAAATGGGGCTGCTGAGGGCTGCTTCTCTTTTGTCTTGTTGGGAGACTAGCTTGTGGAGAGATTAGTGTGCTTCATATGTTTGTGGTGACCCTGTTTGCTTTACTAGCTTTGTACTGCTCTCTGTTGCTCCAGCCAATTCCCTAGTTCTTTCTTTCTTCAACCACAGAATCACATTTCCTGCACTGAATCGACAGAAATTTTAAAGTCTTTCTTTATATGTTAAATACAACATATTCAACAGAAGTTCCTGGTGTTGAAGGAGCTTAAACTAGAAATAGGTCCTGAAAACTGAGACTGGGATAAAAGTTGAACTACCTCTGAAGGGCAGGGGAAACCATATTCATCTTGGAAAAAGCTGCTCCTTCTGGAAAGGAAGTTGGTTCCTTAGGGTCAGCACCACATTGCCCCTACAGGACAAAGGCAAGCTGCCCCAAGCTACAACCAGTGGAGAGGTGAAAGCAAGCATGATAAAACCCAGGCAAGAATCTGCTTTCAGAGGAAAAGAAAGGCAGCATCACCTCTACCTGTCCTGGGTTGGGATCTCAGCACAGCAGAAAGTATAGCGGGACAAGCTGTCCCAGGCAGGGCAGCCGTGTCTTCATCCTGAGCTCTACCCCTGTGAAATGTCCTCTTGCTCTGGAACAAGTATGGCTCTTCAACCAAGGGTTCAAAACAGTATGGTGAGATATAAGGAACTACATTTACATCATCACAAGAATTGATGAATGTTGAAAGGGTTGAAATGGGTTGTTTCTGAAATTGTTATGAGACATATATTTCAATAATGTCTTAAAAGTTATGCATTAATTAGAGTCATAGAATGTCTCTATAGTCTGCAAGTTTGGAGGGGTAGCTAGTAAACATTTTAGGCTTTGTGGACCAAGAGGCAAGTTCAGGGATGTTATGTAGGTACTTGTATAACATGAAAGAAATTTCCATACATTTTTAAGAATGAAAATTAAAATATAACAATTGAGTAATTTTTTTTTTGTAGTACAGGCCTACTACTGAGATTAGAAATCTTTTCTGGGCGTGGGAGGATAACTATTTTGCTTAAAGTGAGTGTTCCCTATGATTAAAATGGACCCACCAACATAATCCAATGGGAACAAATCATCTTTCAAAAAAAGATGCTGGGACACCTAGATGCAAAAGAATAAAGTTGGACCCCTACCCCACCATATACAAAAATAAACTCAAAGTGGATTAAAGACAGGAGGCAAAAGCTAAAATGATAAGGTTCTTAGAATGAAATTTAGGCATAAATCTTTGTGACCTTGGATTAGACAATGATTTCCTAGATATGACACCAAAACAACAAACAAAAGAAAAAAAATCTGTAAATTGGACATCATCAAAATTAAAAGCTGTTGTGGACAAAAGGTCACCATTCAGAAAGTAAAAATACAATTCACAGAATGGGAGAGAAATCTTGTAAATCATATCTGATAAAGAAACACTAACAACTCAGTAATAAAAAGACAAACCAAAGTGGGCAAAGGATCTGAACAGATATTTCTTCCAAGAAGATAAACAGATGGCAAAAGAAACACATGAAAAGATACTCATCCTCATTAATCATCAAGGAAATGTAAATCAAAGCCACAAGCAGACACCACTTCACGCCCATTAAGATGGCTAGAATAAAAAAGAGATAAAAAGGGTTGACGGTTGACAAGGACGTAGAAAAATTGGAACCCTCATGCACTACTAGTGGGATTACAAAATAGCTCAGCCTCTTTGGAAAATAATTTGTCATTTCCTAAAAGGTTAAGTATAGGGCTCCTCTATGACTCAGCAATGCCATTCCCAAGTATATACCCGGGAGAAATAAAAACATCCATCTGTATAGTAACTCGTACATGATTGCTCATAGCAGCATTATGCACAATAGTCAAAAACTGGAAACAAACCAATGGTCATCACCTGACAAATGGCTCAATACATGTGGTAGCGTCAAACACTGGAATATAATCTGGCAATGAAACAAAATGAAACACTGAGAAACACATGGACCGATCTCAAAAGCATTGTGTTAAGTAAGGAAGCCAGGTGCAAAGGACCACACATCTCATGTAGTTCTGTTTATATGTAATGTTCAGAATCTGGCTTGGAGGTTTGGGGGATGGGGGAACTCCTGGCCATAATGTTTCTTCTTGGGTGATGAAGATGTTCTAAAATGGACTGTGCTAATGGCTGTGCAACCCTGTAAATATAAAAAAGCATCTGGTTGGACACTTTAAATGGGTGAAGTGCATGGTGTGTGAATTGTCTCAATGAAGTAATAAAAAAAATCTACTGCCAATGGCTACCTGTTCATAATATTACAGATCTGCTGACCTGTAATGTCATTTTGAATATTTCATCTTTGAAAATGTACTTTCAGGGGTGCCTCGGTGGCTCAGAGGGTTAAAGCCTCTGCCTTTGGCTCGGGTCATGATCCCAGGGTCCTGGGATTGAGCTCCACATGGGGCTCTCTGCTCAGCTGGGAGCCTTCTCCCCCCGCCCCCACTTTCTGCCTTTCTGCCTACTTGTGATCTCTGTCTGTCAAATAAATTTAAAAAAAAATCTTTTAAAAAACGTACTTTCACATGGATAGGTATTGTTAAATTCTGATATTAGTCTGTAAGCATATGAGTGGAATTGAGCATATTTACTGCTTATAAGTCATTTATAGAATTTCTTCAGATTATTATGGGGCACCTGGGTGGTTCTGTTGGTTTAGCATCCAACTCCTGATTTGGGCTCAGTTCATGATCTCAGGGTCATGGGATCGAGCCCCACATCAGGCTCTGCACCGGGTGTGGAGCCTTCTCAAGATCCTCTCTCTTTCCCTCTGCCCTGCCCCCCCTTTATCACGTGCTCTCTCGCTCTCTCTCAAAACCAACAACAACAACAGCAAAATCAAACTTTATTATATTGTTCTTTTGATATTTTCCCATTAGTGTATCATTACATTTCAGATTAATCATTTCCAATGAGAGGATAGGTGGATGCTCCTCTATTATACTGTTAAATGGATTTTGGAACATGAAAATTTCCTTTGCCCTTGCATTGAGATCCAAAAAATCCTGCTAGAACTGAAGTTTATGCTCAGAATCTGTGTCTGCAGAAAATATTTATGGGAATGGAGATGGCACTTTTTGTTTTAAATTTTACTAGTGCAGCATGTATATAAAGCATCTTGATATTACTTGTGATTCAAATATTGTTATTGAAATGACTTTAAGAAGAATAAATTTTGCATAGAAGGTCTGATTTGCCTTGAATTTTCAGCTGAATTTATTAAGAAATATTTATTAAGTTCGCAGCAAAAGCTAATTTCTAAAGCCACCCCGTGTTTATGAACACGGGTTATGTTCATAATGGTTCAGAATGGTTAAATCCTGTTCTCGCTCAGGAAAATTCCATTCTCAGACTTGACTTTGAAAAATGGCAATAAAACTTTTACTACCGCTAAGTCATTGAGCTGCTGCATAGCAGAGCAAGTCAGGATATTCAGCTTCTATTTCTGAAAGAGAAAATGCATGAGACTGACAATAGTTAAGTCCACAAGGGCAAATAAAGGTCACTGTTGACACTACTTGCTCAATACAACAGGACAGACCCCAACATTTCCTGCATGAATAAGAACAGGTTTAAGACACCTTACATTTTCACAAGCTTTGTAAATTTGTTCAACTAAGCCTTTTTCTGTGCTTCACATGCCTTATACACTTCACGTGCTCAAGTCTGTTGGAGCACTTCTTAGTGACTCCACTTTGGGTTATCCTGAACGAGTGTTTTTTTCAATGTCTTTAAGAACATTCTTGCCTGGGACGCCTGGGTGCCTCAGTTGGTTAAGCGGCTGCTTTTGGCTCAGGTCATGATCCCAGCGTCCTGGGATCGAGTCCCACATTGGGCTCCCTGCCAAGCAAGGAGCCTGCTTCTCCCTCTGCCTCTGCCTGCCACTCTGTCTGCCTGTGCTTGCTCTCTCTCTCTCCCTCTCTCTCTGACAAATAAATAAATTAAAAAAAAATTTAAGAACGTTCTTGCCTGTAGTTGTTCCACACAGACTATTTACAGAGGGTAATTCTTCCATCATTTTAAACTCAGCATTGGCTCATCAAATAAACACCAACCAAGCAGAATCGTTAACATCTGCTGACTCATCAAAAGCCAAAGGAAATCACTTAAAATCATCGACCTTATTCTTTAATTGATGACTGATATTGCTCACAGTGTCCTGTCCTCAACCCTCTGAACAGTGCTTCCACTGGAACACATAAGCAAGTTTATCTTCTCTGGACATATTTCTCTAGCTGCTGTGACCAAACATTTAATTAACTTACCATCAGTTAATGGGTTTCCTTGCTTAGCTAACAAATGATCCACTCAGAAACTCACTGTGGCTTGCAGCCTCATTTTGATAATTTTCGTTTTTGTGAAGAAATGACGCTGTGATGAGATACTTCATTTTGTATCTTCAAATATTCCGAATCTCCATTATTTCCCTGAGAGCAGGAATGTTGGATCTTCTTTCTTTTTTTTCTTGTTAGCTTGGCTACAAGTTTATCAATTTTATTGATATTTTTCAAAGAACCAGCTTCTGGTTTTGCTAATTTTCTTTGATTTCCTGCTTTTAATCGTATTTATTTCTGTTCCAGTTTTTATTATTTTTCTTCCACAATCTAAGCTCTTATTACTCTCTTTCTCTAGTTTCCTTAGGTAAAACTTTAGATTGTTGATTTATATCTTTCTTTTTTCCTAATACATGCTATAATTTCCCCTGTAACCACTTCTTTTACTGAATCCCATAGATTTTGATAAGTTGTAATTTTATTTTCCCTTAGTTAAAAATACTTTCATTTTTTTATGACACTTTTTCCTTGACAGATGCATTATTTAGAAGTGCATTTTTGGGGGCACCACTGAGACTGATTATCGCTATAACTAGGTCTGTCACATGTCTGTAACAATCTGCTATTTGTTGCACACATTCTTTATTTCTTATTTTCCCCTTTTCTGCCTTCTCTTATTTTAACTGAGCATTTTATATGATTCCATTTTCTCTCCTCCCTTAGCATATCAGGTATACTTTGTTTAAAACCATTTTAGTGGTTTCCCTAGAGTTTGCAGTATCCATTTATAACTAATGTATGTCCACTTGCAAATAATAGTCTGCAGCTTCACAGTGCAGGAAACTTAAAACAGAGTATCCTCAATCTTGCTTTCCCATCCCTTACGACTTTGCTGCTCCTCATATCACTTATATCTATATGCTATAATCTCTCACCCCACTGCTGCTTTTATTACTTAGAACACACTGTTATCTATCAGATCAAATAAGAATAGGAAAAACACAAGACTTTATTTTACCTTCATTCTCTGCTATTCTCTTTGTTATGAAGATCTGAATTTCTGACCTTTATCATTTTCTTTCTTTCTGAAGAACTTCTTTCAATATTTTGTGTGAGACAGGTCTACTGGTGACAGATTTCCCCAATATTTGTCTGCAAAAGTCTGTATTTCTCCTTCACTTTCAAAGGATACTTTTACTGAATACAGCATTCTAGATTGGTGGGGTTTTTCTTTTCTTTCAACACTTTAAATATTTCACTCCACTCCTTGTTTTCATGGGTTGTTGTGAGAAGTCAGATGTAAATATTATTTTTTCTCTATAAGCAAGGGATTTCTCCCCCACTGTAGCTGGTGTCAAGATTTTACTCTTTTCTGGTTTTTTTTTTTTTTTTTCAGTTCAAAGAAGATATACTTAGGTGTTAGATTTTGGGTTATTGTTCCTATTGTTCTCTGAACTTTCTTGATCTGTGATTTGGTGTCTGTCATTTGATTTTGAAAAATTGAGAATAATGAAGAGAAAATTGAGAACCCATTAGTGCTTCAAATATTTTTCTCCATTTTTTTCTTTCCTCTTCTGGTGTTCCCATTATGCATATATTATATCTTTGTCTTAGATCTTCTTGGTCTTAGATCTTTTGTTCCATTGATGTGTATGTGTGTATTTTTAAAAAAATTTTATTGCTTAAATCCCTAAGAACAGAATTGCTAGGTCATGTGGAACATGAATGCTTAACTTTAGAGGAGGCTGTTAAACTTTCAAACCGGTGGTTCCATTTTGATTGTCAGGGACAGCGAATGTGGGCTTCCATTCCACTATGCCCTTACCAGCACTGGATATCATCAGGGGTGGTTTGTTGGTTTTGCTTATTTGTTTTCATTTTAATAATTTGAACAGGTTAGTAATGTCTCATAGTGGTTTTAAGGAGCATTTCTCCAATAACTAATAATTTTGATCATCTTTCTTATGCTTATTTGCCATCATCCCTTCATCTTTTCTTATTGAAGTGTCTGTTCAAATATTTGCCCATTTGGGGGGTTTCTTTGTTTAAAGCTGAGATTCATGAGTTGTTGTTGTTGTTGTTGCTGCTGCTGTTTTTGAATAGACTTATTTATTTATTTTTTAAGAGAGAGTCAGCACAAGCAGGAGCAGTATAGGGAGAAGGAGAGAGAATCCCAAGCAGACTCTATGCTGAGTGCAGAGCCCAATGTGGGGGTCAATCTCAAGACCCTCAGATCATGACTTGAGCTGAAACCAAGAGTCAGGTCCCCAACTGACTGCACCATCCAGGTGCCCCAATACTCAAAGAGTTTTTATATAGTTCATAAATATCTTAACAAATAAGTGATTTGCAAATATCTTACCACAGTTATGTGGCTTCACTCTTGTGTTTTCAGCAAAGCAAAACTAATCAACTGTATTCAGATATACATGTACAAACCTCTCTAGGGTGGAGGCTTTGCCAATTTCTCCTTCAGGTTATGACAACTTCTAATATACTAACCTGATTAAGTGAACTGTTATAGCTTTATATCATTATCCTTCTCTATCCAGTAATTTTTTCCCTGAAAATCAAAGCTAACTATGTACATAGAATTATAGCCCTTTATATTATAAACATTGTGGTTTAAATTGTTTTAGAAACAGGGAAAGAACTGTATATTAGGGGACTTTGCCAGGAATTTAAAGGCTTTGAGTTCTATTCTCTTCTGCCGCTGAGCTCAAACCTTTGTTAAAAGTGTGTCATGTTATTAGAAATGATACCTCATCCAATTCCAACAGATAGAAATAGATACCTCTGAATTAAACATTGATAAATGGCATCCCAGAATTGCCAGATTGGATAATTCAGGCCAAACATCTTACTGAATATAACTGAACAGATTGAGGAAGAAGAACAAAACTCTTGAAAGCATCAGATAGCTAAGGGGATATTTAGAAAGCCTCAGCCACCAGCAGGGAGTGGATCAGACTTCAGAGAGGTGAACCATAGCCACTAGGAGACTTACACAACATTATCCACCACCTCGACCTGTCATCTGCACAACACCCCACTCAGCAACAGGGGAATATGCGCCATTGCCCAAAATACAAGGCCATAAAAATATCTCGATACATTTAAAAGGATTGAAATAGTTCAAAGTATGGGATTTTTGGCCACAGTAAAATTAAATTAGATCAACAACAGAAAGAAAAAATTGGGAAGTACCCAAATACTTGGAAAATTTAAAAAACACTTTTAAATAACCCATCCATAAGAAGAACTTATGGATGAAATTAGAAAATATTTGGAGTGAGTTAAAATGGAAATACAATGTATGAGCAATTTTATGGAGTGCAGCTAAAATAGCACATGAGGGCAAATATATAGCTGTAAAAGCCTATATTAGAAAACAAGAAGGATCTCAAGTCAATAACCTAAGCTTTCATGTTGAGACACAGGAGGGGGAATCACTGCTTCTGGGTTAATGGATGACCTTGAGCTCTTAGGAGCAAGGTGGTGTTTCTCTGGGGTCTGCGTGTCCTCTGTGATGCTCACAGAGGCAGAGCTCTGTTCTTTCTAAACCCAGTGGTCAGACCTGCTCATGTCTCAGCATCTCTCCAGGACCAACTGACCTCAGGCTGGTGTGGAGTGCAGCACATTCACCTGTCACACAGTCACCATCCTGGATCTGAGGATGTATCTTCCCTCTGGACTGGTGATGGGGTTGTCAGTATTTGCTCTTGGGCCTGCTTCTGAATCCTTGGTCTATGATGGACAGCTCCCCAGATGCAGTCCTCAATCTCTGCAGTCACTGGGGCCTTGGACAAGTGGTGACCATGTGCATGGGGACACATTGTAGAAAATGAAAGAAATGAAGAAGTTATATTGTGCAACCACTAACTAAAAGCTGACATAGCTCACTAACATGAGGGGTGGGGGAAGTTTCAAGACAGAAATGAATGGTGGAAATATATCTCTTAATTCCTAAAGATGAGGGGAAATGTTACCAAGAAGAAATACAATTAAAAATTTGTATGCTCCCATTAATGTGGCCTCAAAATAGTAAAATGGCTTTTTCTTTTTTAAAAAAGGAGGGTAAAAATCAATAAAGAAAAATCCACAATTTGTGAGAGGTATTAAAACAACTTTCTGTCACACTAATAGAACAAGAAAACAAAAAAATCACGATATAAAATATTTGAATAACAAATTTGACACAATGTACATTTATAGAATACTGTATTCAACAACTTTCAGCTACAAATTCTTCTCAAGTACAGGTGCAATGCTTAGAAAAAACACATCCTGGACATAAAGCCAACCTCAACAAATTTCAGAGGGTTGAAATCTTCTAGAAAACATTTTCTGACCACAATAAAATAGCTGGACATCTATAAAAATTCAAAACTAGAGTATCCCCTAATGTTTAGAAATTAAGTAGCATGTTTTCAAATAACTCTTAGGTCAGATAAGTCACAATGGAAGTTAGAAAATATTTGGAATGGAATGATAATAAATGTGTGAAATATCAAAACTTGTGGGGTATAGCTAATGCTGTGCTTAGAGGGAAATTGATAGCCATAAAAATGCATAGAATTAAAAAGAAAAAGAAAGGTTGAAAGTCAGTGATCTAAGTGTTCACGTAAAGAACCTTAGTTGAACCAAGGCAGTGGTCCCTCCGATGCACTGAGGCAGGGTCTTTGTGTATCTTCTATGTCTATCTGAGGCTAGTCCCTTGGGGGGAGCCCTCACAAAGAACATTGTGGAAATCTCATTCTGAAAGGCAAAGACTTGCTGGTCCCTGTCTGTCATCTCCACTTGCCATGAGTGGATGTGAAAGCTTCTGTGTAGGAGGGTGGACAGTATAAGAAAAGACCCTTTAGGACATCTGCATGACTTAGGGTAGGCATAGAAATATTTGGATATAAAATCATGGGAATATGGCTTAGGAGCATCTAAACTCAAGACAGTGAAGAAACAGTGTGGGATCATGAAGCGCAGAGGGACTGACCACATGGCCTCTTGATGGGGGTGCATTGTGTTCCCCTGGGCTAAGGATGCATAGTAGGGTATAAGCCATTGACTAAGACCATGCATGGGAGTCAAGGGCTGACATGGTGTGTGGAGAAGGGAGTGGTGGCCAATGTAATGTGATCATTTTCTCCTCCTAACCCATTAATCAGCATCCTTCAGAAAGCACAGTCTGCCATTCCTTCTATACCTTTGCAAATACCTAGGTTCAGTCAGTTCTGCTCACACAACTGCACCATCCCCCCTCCACACACTCCTAATACACACACTCACATCCATTCCAAGTTCCTCTCCTTCACTATAAAGGACTAACTGCACTATAAAAATGGAGTCAACCCAAGTTGACTTGGTGAAAATAGGATGAATGAAAATATAGGATGAGAAATTCTACGCATTCCAAAGCTACCTCCAACCTCAGGACAAATTCATAAGATTCCTCCCTGTCCCCAGCGCTGTGCACACATGGTCTGTCTGCCTCCTCTGAGGCTGGGGGCATTAGGAGAAATCTCCTTTTTCAACCTCCCTCCTTCCCTCTCCCCTAGCACTTGCAAACATCAAAGAGGGCCAGAGAGAATGGGCTTGTCTTTAAAAGTGGAATACTGATGGGGGGGGGCGGTTTACCACATTTAGCAAATAAACACATAGGACTCTCAGTTAAATTTGAATCCCAAAGAAACAATAATTTTTTTAGTATAAGTGTGTCCCCAGTATTTTTTAAGAGAGACAGTGAGAGTGAGTGGTAGAGAGGAGCAGAGGGAGAGGAAGAGAACCTCAAGCAGGCTCCACACCCAGCATGGAGCCCCACACAGGGCTCGATCCCACAACCTTGAGATCATGACTTGAGTTGGAATCAAGAGTTGGATGCTCAACCAGCTGAAGTGCCCCAAGTGTGTCCTAATTTTATACTCAAATGTTATTTGTTGTTTCTCTGAAATTCAAATTTAACTCAGCATCTAGCAATTTTTCTAGGAACCCTAGTTCTAGGAGAGAAGAGCTCATAATCAGGAGTTGTATAGGAGAGAAGTCAGAGTCAGGGGATTCTTCATCTTCTCCCAGAACTAAAGGTTTACTTGGAAGCTACGGGCTTAGGGGTACCTCCTGGACAGGGGAGCTGGGAGAGGGACCTGTCCTTCTGGGCACCCCTGGCCTTTCCCAGGACCCTGACTTGAGCAGCAGTGTCTCAGTGTCCCCTGATGCCACCCATGCCCACCCCTTGGCCTCGTGAAGGCAGCACATCCTTCCATCTGGCCCAGTTCAGGCTGTGGACAGGGGGTAGCGTACTCAACGTAACACACAAACACAGGCATGATGTGCAAAAACACAGACATTTTGCCTTTAATAAGTTATAAAATCAAGAAGCCATTTTTTTTTCTATACAGAAAACAAATATGTTGATGGCTGTGATCAGTGAGATAAAATGCTGTGATTAGAGTTCAGCACCATGATGATTCCTGTGACGGCTGCCTGACATTTGGTGGAACAAAGTCCTCAGGCTTCATCTCATAGGAGTGTTACTGAGCACCATTTATAGACGCCAAACAAACAACCTTAAAATACAAACAGAAGGCTTATACGGGAAATTCCATGGGTTTTCCAAAAGGAGCAGATCAGAGAGCTAGGTCCCCAATCCCAGCAGAAGTCTCCCCACAGATGCAATTTTCTGGAGCCACAGACAGAGAGCTCTGAGTCTCTAAATGGTGCTCCAGAACCCCAGCTAGAAAACTGCCTTGGCCTTCAGTCTGTAGGGGCCTCCAGACACGGACACCAGCTCTGGAAGTTCAGGACTGTTGCTAAGCTGGCTCTCCCACCAGTTCTGAGCTCAGTGGGGATTAGGAGTCTCTCAGAGTCTGATAAACCCTGTGTTCCTTAGATAGAGAGACCTTGGAGGACTGTTCGGTTCTGGAGAACTGTGTGTGTATATGGTCCCAGGCACTGAGTATGACCTATGGGACAGTGGGCATGCTGGCCTACAGCTCCCAGAGGGAATCTCTTTCCTTCCAGAAGAAGACAGGTAACCCTGGGTCCCAGCTAGGGCCTCTTCCTGAAGCCTTCCAGTCCCCAAGGCATGCAGCCCTGCTTCACTGGAATCTGGGAATGGAGTGTTCCCATCCTGAGGCCACCAGGCTGGGTAAACTAAGTAATGCTCTCTGGGTAGGGTCAGCCACCCTGAGCTTTCTGCATCCCAAGACAGACCCAAGCAAGAACTACCCAGTCCTTCAGCCCATGAATAGCACCAGCAGCCATAGCTTCAACCAGTTGGGGAAAGGCGAGGCATCCATTTCCTGATCAGAGAGAGACAGAATTGCAAAAGTGCTGTAGATCACATTTGTTACAGAAGTGATACTATGAGAGATAGCCAAAAAATGTTTTCTCCAGTTTGCTACTTAGGAGCCAGCAAGCTCCCTTGAGATACCAGGACATGCGTGAGTGGGACACGGTGGCAGAGGGGAGGGAGGCCGGTGGGCCAGGCAGGCGTGACAGGCTTCTAGTTATCACCCAATGGGGAGGTTAAACATCATCCCAGATAGCGTTCTCACTGTTCCTACACCCTCACTCTGTCCCCTAGATCACACACAGACACACACCCACACGCATGCATGGATCAGACAAACATACTGAGCACCTCAGACTCAGGATAAAGTAGCCATCATGGTATTATCCTGAACCTCAGTGTTCCCATCCATAGAATGGGAACTAAACACAAAGAGTTCTCTAAAAACCTATGACTAGTGAGAATACAAAGGCTCTAGAACTTTCCTAGACACAGAAAACTTAAGAACTACGTGTGAGGCCAGGCCCAGCTAAGCAGCTGAAGTGCCCCTGGGTCTTATAATTTGGGGAAGTTAAGACTACATGTTCACAAAATATCCATGCAGGGAGGGGTGAAAATAGACCACCATCTTCCTGTCCACCCCCTCTCCCTTCCCATTTCTCTCTCATTCACATCTTGCTCACAAAACACCATTCTGCCGAAAACAGAAGTTGTAAAAGTTTGGGAATGGCCAAAGATAAAGCAGGTTCTCCCCACCTCCCACCCTGTGCTTCTCATCAGAGATCAGATTTCCACAGGTCCCTGCTGGGACTTCCAAGGCACAGAAGGGGGCTCCACAGGGCTAGATGGGGCCAGGCCACCCCCACAAGCAAAGCTGGTCTTCAGAAGCCAACCTGAGCCCATAGAGCCCCATCTCAGAACCCCGAGCATGACCACCATGGTGGCAGCACCCCATCCCCCCTACTGGGAGAGTCTTGGGCCTTGCACGTGGGCCAGGGTTCTTGGAGACAAGAGAGGCCTGGAAGTGCCTGGAGTGCACCCTGCTGTCTTCTCCTCGTGGAGGAAACGTGGCCCACTGTTTAGATCTATCAAGTCCCAATACCTTCCCGGGAAGGAGCGGACAGCTTCACAGCTCAGTGTGGGCTGAGTCAAACACCGGGCAAGAGCACCAAATAGGTCAGTTGGCTTTTCTGAAGTCCTTTCTCCGAGCAGCTGTATCCGGCCAGGCCCGGAGACCAGAGGCTTGCAGTCTGGGGGCTCTAGACACTAACAGACCTTCCAGATCCCCCTGACATATTCGGAGTTGAAGTTTAAGGATTGAGGATTTCGCAGGCAAAACTAGACTACTACTGAAAGCACATGACCTAGCATTGGGGGCCGGCTCCCCCAGAGGCAGCAAGGGCTGGAGCCCACAAGCAGCTCTAGCAGGGTACACCTCTCAGGTCGGTCTCAGTCCCCAGTGGGCCACCATGCTCATCCCTACCACCTGCCTGGCCCTGGACTCATTGGCATTCAAGTTCATGGCCTCCTCCCACTGTGCTCATCTTAATGACGGGTTGATTAGCAGATAAGTCACTGTTCGTCCTAGGAGTACCCGTGGGGCTCGTGCCTCCATCTGGGGATGGGTAGGAAATGTCCCGCAGCTCCATAAGTGTTGGTCACCACCAAGGAAAGAAGATGCCCTATCACTGCTCAGGAACTTGGGGACATGTGTCTTCTCTCTGACTTAGCATCTTGCCCCCCACCCCCACTGATGGCGATCGTAGAACTGCTATATTCCTCTCCCTCCCACACCTGGTCCCAGCGCGGGACTTAGAATATGCCGGAGGTGGGGAACAAACACATGTGTGAAGCTGGCTGCCACATGCTCTTGACCATAGGCATAGATGTTTATGTCATTCTCCCTCTGTTTTCTCGAAACGCTTTTGGAATCAGAAATTTTTCCTTCAACTCCACGATTTGCCATCCCATGGAATATATCTATAAGCAAGGGGAAAAAATGCTATGGATGCTATCTTTCCATTTTATTAGAACTTCCCGAGCATCTCTTTCTTCCTCATCTCATCAATGAGCTCTTGGATTCTCTGGTTTCTGGTCTTCTCGTATGGGCTCGGTCGTCGTGGGATCAGGTTGGGCGGCTGGACCTCCTCGTCCAGGCTGCCGATTTTGTAGGGCATGTCGACAGCGTTGGTGTCTGGGTGGTCCTCGGTGCTGTTGGTGTTGGAGGCATTGAGTGGCGCCTGTGGGGGTGTGCCTGGCACAGGGTGCACCTCCATGATGAGGGTAGGCACCGGGAGGGTGGGCACGAGCTCTTCAATGTCGTTGAGCTTCCTGAGCGGCGGCTCGGCCCCGTTGTCCACCTCGGTGAGGTTGTCGTGCAGGTTACAAGATTGGCAGCACAGCTTTTGGTAGCCTGGGATGGAGCAATAGCGAGACAAGACTTCCATCCTACAGAACATTGACTTGTCACCTTGGCAGCGGCCCTCTGAAAGAGAAAAGTGGCACAAATAACCAAAGGACAGGGTAAGGCGGGGGGACCTGGTTCCCCCCCAGGAAGAAGGAAGAGGTGTGTGGAAGAGCCCAGAGACGGCACAGTGGCAAAGCGAGCTCACGCAGAAAGTCTGTGTGGTTCTGATGTCAGAGCAGCCCCGGAGCACAGTGCTGCCACACAAGCTGTGAGCAATGCTCCCCACTTCCAGGCAGGCCCCCGGGGTTTTCTGTCTCTCTCAAAGTCTGAGACATGAGGTGTGTCTGTTCTTAGGGAGTGTTTCCAACTTGTCTTAAAGAATGGGACTTTGTCCGATTCCTATTTGATATCCCAGTGGTAACCCCCATGAAATCCTGTGACGCAGTTTGGCCCTATAATAACCTATAAGCAGTAACGATAACAAAACCTGAGGGAACTGATTTCAAAAACCTGATAGAACACATCCCAGAGCTTTGGTGGTAGCCTCACCATGTTCCCCCACAGTGTCTTTCCATCCTCACCCGAAATTCTCTGGGCTTGTTTCCCCTTGCCTCGACCTCCCGCACAGCCTCACCACACTGAACTCCTGGCCAGGCCCCCACAAACTGCTCCCCAACCTGGTGCCCTCCGGCAGGCTCCTCTCCCTCCCCTCTCTTTCTGGTCCAAGAGGCTGGCCCCCTGCTGTCTAGCCTGCATGGCTTCCCAGAGAGGCCAGTGTCTGGCTGCACAGCTGCCTTCCTCCGGACCCAGCTCGAGCTTTGTTTGCGGCTGTATCAAAGCAGACCCTTGAACTCCATGGGGTTGGGGGGAGGGGTGCCAACCTCCTGCGCAGTTGGTCATATCTAACTTGACTCCTCCCAAACTTAACTACCAATAGTCTACTTGGCCAGGAAGCCTTACCAATCGCATAAACAGTCGGTTAATGCAGATTTTGTATGGTATATGTATTATCCACTGTATTCTTATAATAAAGTGAGCTAGAGAAGAGAAAATGCTATTAAGAAGATCCTAAGGAAGTACCGTGCTGTATTTATCGAAAGAATCCCATAGTTCAGACCTGTGTGGTTCAAGGTCAACTGCAGTCCCGCCCACCCAACCCTCTCTTGTTCTTGTTCTTACACTTCTTGTTCTTCACTGTCTTCTTCCTGAGTTTGCTACCCACCGCCCCCCCGCTCCCCACCCCCAACCTCATCCCACACACAACACAAAAACAGAGGACTTACAAGAATTCACTTAACAGGAGAGAATAAGTCACAAGCTAGCACAACAGGGGATGTCGGGTCCCTGGTAAGTTCCCGATGGCCAGCATCACTGGGCATCCCCTGCCTACTGTGTCTCCGCTCAGCCACCTTCTGCTGTCCCAGCGAGCACCTCAAACCTTTCCTTCCCTCTCCCTCTGCGACCTCCACTCCTCCTGAAGGGAAGGAAGGATTAAGATGGGAAGGAAGTGACAGTCAGGGGTGGAAGCCACCTCTGATGCAGTTATGCTGTGTGCCAATGTGGGGTGTGGTCCACAGACTCGCCTGCAGCTCTGCTCACCCACAGAAACTTCCCGCAGCAACAGACAAGCAGGTCTCCTCCCATTCAGGAGGTTCTGATGGCGCCCACAGCCTGCCCACCGCTTCAGGCTGCAATCTGCCTTCCCAGGCTGGTGGCCCCCTTGGTTAGACACTGACCCCAACCCCTGGAGCTTCAGCCTCTCAGAGACAGCTGCCTACTAGACAGACTCCTGAGCCCTGTGACTCCCAATGTGCCCGAGACTCCACTTGTCTGGTCTAAGCCCAGGGTCTCTGTTGGACCACTTGTCTCGGGGAATGGGCTCTCCAGCACACAAGCCAAATCCCAGGCACCCCCTCATCCCATTCATTCACCCCTAAGTCCATCAGTATCTCCTGCTAGATGCTCTTGGTATGTCTTTGTTTCCCTCTCTTGCCCTCCGTGGGGTCAAACTGCTTTGCTTCTTGTCTGCACCGTGCTAAGAGCCTCCTTTCTGCCTGCCTTTCTCAATTCTTTCTCTTTCTTGTCCACTATCCAGCTCCAGTCAGAATGCTGTTTTTCAACTGAAGATATGACCATGTCACTGTCTTGACTGAAGCCCCTGTGTTTTATCTCGTTTTCGAGGTGAGGACCTATCCCCTTCAACTCCCTAGGTTCACTCAGGCCTTAGACCCCCCTACATTATACTGTTCTCCCTCCAACCTCAGGACCTTTGCACATACCATGCCCACTTCCTCTTTCTTTAGTTGCTCTCATTTCCTTCTCTAGGCTCAGCTGAACCCTGTCTTCAGGCAAGCACTGCCTACCCTCCTATGGGAGGCCCTTCCATTCCCAGCACTCTGTCCCAGTTGGCAAGTTCACACTTAATTGCCAGATAAGATTGCCTGACCTACAAACCAGGTGGAGTGGTCCTGTTTGAAGCTTGGGGGTGCTCAGAGCCCCACCTCCTCCCTTCCTGGCCCTTCTCCCCTTCATGGAAGCCACCAGGTGAGCTTTGTGAAAACCACCGAGGTCTAGATCTCAACAAGACAAGCATGGAGCCTGGGCTGGCAGTGCTGCAGGGAATCGGACCACTCCTGCTACAACAGTGGCCTCCCATCACCTGTGCCTTCTCCTTCAGACAAACACCAAGACTGTTGGTAAACTTCTCCCTCACTTCTCTCCCCCAGGCTGGGGCCCTGGGAACCAGGCAGCCTGTCAGCAGAGGGCAGGGGTCGGCTGATGGCGTCTGTAGGCCGAGTCTGCACCTCCACCTGGTTTTGTAAAGAAGGTTTAACTGTTACCATCTGGCCCTTTACAGAAAGCTTGCAGACCTGTGGTCAGGTGCCCGGAGGTGGTGTCCCAGTGCCCAGACCAGAGTATGATGCAGAGAGCACTCGACAAATGTCCCTGAATACACCAGTGAGTCGGGGCAAAGAGTCCATCTTCCTGCCACAGGTAGGTGACGGCTGGGGGGCCCGGCCCAGGTTCCTTTGATCAGTGGCTACATTGCTTTATATTTTTAAAAGTGAGAATGAATAAATGAATGAATGAGTGAGTAATTAAGAAAGCTACGGGCCAAGAGCTTGGCTACGCTATTATCAGTCTAGACAAATTTCAAAATCATTATTCCCAACCATTCTTAAGGCCACCCACGGCTGGGTATTTTTAAGTCTTATCGCTGAGCAGAGAACCCTCTGAGAGGATGGGAATTCCACCACCAAGGGGCCCACAACGTATCTGGAGGCAGCAGCTGGTGGAGGGTCCCTACAGCCAGAGAAAAATCCCATTTTCCTGGTACCTGATCTTCAGCTGTTCCCAGTAGCAATGACATAGCAAGACCTACTGCCTTCCAGCGAACAACAAGCCACTGAGACCAAACCCGTTCTCATAAACTGAAGCCATTCCTGAGCCCTTCCCACCGTCTCCGCTCCAGTCAAATACTGCCTGTGTTCTGTTTTGCCCACTAGCTTCCTCCTTTAAATGAATTCCTTTTTTCTTTTTAAGCTTAAAGTTTATTTTAGAAGAAAACTTTCCACTACCACAGTTCACGGGAAAGAAACGGCGGTCAATGAAGATAACCCTAACCGGGAACACAAAGACAAGTTTTGGGTCGCCATTTAATCCCTCCAACTTCAGGAAGACCGCCCTGCCTGCAAGGCTCTACGCTGCAGAGAAGCGAGCTAGCATGAGGGAGATCACGTCATCCCTACCCGGTGGGGCCTCCTCTCCAGGTGCCATGAAGGGGACAGGGAACTGGGGGAGGGGGGGGGCTGCTCAGGGGAGCTCAGGTCATGTTTATTGCACCACCTAAAACCGCCCTGTCTCCCACACTTTGGGGAAGGCTGGGATGGGGAGAACCTGGTTCTCTGTTTCCTCAATCGAGCCTCACGCAGGATTTCACCACCCAAAGGCTGGGCGACAGGATAAGGAAGCATGGGACCCCCACTGGCCCATGGCCTGGTGCACCCCAGCTGTCCCTGGGGTGTCAGGAGCCACTTCTGCACGGGTTCCTTCTAATCCATCTGGGCAGGGACACTACATGGGTGCAGATCTGTCAGGGGAAGCTGTTTGGGTCTCCTGCGTCTCCTTCCAATGACCAGATCTCTGGGCTGGTTTCTGTGACCCCATACTTCCAGGCTGGCAACTAGGGTCTGGCCCTGTGCCCTGAAGCCTGTCTCTGTGATGCTCCTCCCTGGCACAGGACCCCCCTTTATAGGAAAGGCAGGAGGGAGAAGCCCACTGGCGGGAGGGCCCTGTTGGCCCCTGGCCCGCTGCCTGGTCCTGGTCAGCGAGGTGAGCAAACACAGAAGGCCCCATGGCTTCTGAGATGAGGCCTCGGGAGACACAGGCAGGTACCACTGAGCACAAGCTCATGCGAATGCATAGGCCAGGTGCTCACAGCCACTGCTGTCGTGCCCTCGTCCTGACCTGGACCCTAGATCTGGACCAGGTAGGCACCTCTCCCCCCCAGAACAGATCATCTCAGGTTGACAGCTGTGCCAGCAGCCAAGGCAGTGGCCGGATGGTGGCTCACGGCACAGTGACCTGGACCAGAACCGTCAGGCCTCTGACCCCACATTCCCACTCCACTGATCCCAGAGAGGGGGAGAGACTCACCCCTCGGGCCCTCTCCCTGATGGTGAAACCTCCATTTGTGAGAAGAGAACCCAGATGGTCCCGCGAGGGGCTGGTTCAGCAGGAATGATTCAGAAGTCAAAGTCATGGTGGAGTGTCTCCACGGGCTGCTGTCACGTTTTGAAAAATGCCCGAAGTGGGGGAGGGGCCTAGATATCCACGTTGGGCAGGGGTGGGGGGTGGCAGTCATTTGAAGCAGAAGCCCAGCCCCTAATGTGACAGAAGGGTTCCCGCAGCAGCGAGGCAGCGCTGCCAGCCGCGAGGTGAAGAGAAGGAGCCAGCCCGGGCCAAACCGGAGCACCCAGTTTCACGGACTTTTATTGACTTTATTTGTGGGATGCATGACAGGAAGTCTTTCCATCGTTAGTGAGGAGAAAAGGTCATTTCCACAGTCACTTTGGCACACACTAACGTTGTCTCATAAAAAAACCAGAAAAGCGACGACAATGGAACCTAGGTATTACGTCATTGGATACATACAAAACACTAATAAAATATCCCTGATAAACCAAAGTGCATATAGACAGACAGCACGATGCCCAGGACCGTACTGCACCTTCCCAGAGGCAGAGTCACTCGCGTGGCCTAGTCAAAGTTGGAAGTTAACAGTCGTGAGAATTAGTACGCGTCACACACCAAGTATGTACATAACAGTAGTCAGAGCCGGGGAGGAGGCGGCGGGGTGCAGTCAGCAGGTGGTGGGGCAGGGTGGGGATTGGGGTGCGATGCAGGGGCCCGGGGCACGCCAGGGGGGGCCGGTGCGCTGCCCTCTGTGTAAGGCAGCACCTGGGAGGGGGCTCAGCAAACAGTCAGCGCCAACTGGCTTCGTGGCCTCAGAGGGGGTCTCCACTAAGCAGAGCAGAGCCAGCTGGAGCGAGCACGCCCAGGGCTCCCCCTGCGCAGGCCCCCGGCTGTGAGAAACCTTGGATGAGCTGGGCGGCCTCCACCTGGGCTGGCGCTGCCTGCCTCCCACCGGGATCATGACCCTGCTCTGAAGCTGGAATTAGCAGCCAACTCTGTTACCTTTCAACTTTAAGGCATTTTCTACATAGTTTTATCTAAGCAAAAAAATCAATAAAAATTGAGGTAATTCTGTAGTTGTTCACACTGGTAGGTGGCCGCATCCACATCAGACAGTCTCTCTCTCTCTCTCTCACTCTCTCACTCTCTCACCTCCATGGATGGGGTCATGTGCACGCGATGAGAAAAGGCCATTGAAGCTAATGGACAGAGAGTGAAGTGGCAGTGTGTCCCCATGTCCCACTGGAGGAACATGTCCCCTGCCACCTCCATGTGACCCAAACCCCGAGGCGACGGGGCAGGGGAGCCAAGGGCTGTGGAAGTTGGATGCAAAGGCCACAGGAAGCAGGCCACAGTCGCACGAGTCAGGAGGACACACTGAGCACAGGGTCAGCAGCAGCAGCAACAGCAGGGACCGCCGGGGAGCCCCGACGCACCCCTGGAATCTCGGGGCTGGGCCACCCGGCGCGGCGGCACAACACTGTGTGCCCCAGACCCCCTCTGACCTCACGCCTCGCTGGTGGGCAGTGTCTGAAAGGGGACTGGTGGGTTTCCCCCTTGACTTCCAACCTGCAGCTCCAGCTTGGAGGGGTGTGGCCCCGAGAGGTGGTCACCAAGCGGTCACATGTGCACTCTGGCCTCCGGCCCCTCCAGCACCAAGACAGATCTTTGCCCCTTTACACACCATCACCAACCAGGTCCCAGCCCCCCACAGGAGGCCAGTGCCCTGGGGCCATGCCTCGGGGAGGCGAGCCCTCCCAGCCAGGCAGCCAGGGTGGCTCCAAAGGAGACGGCCTAGCACAGAGGCCCAGGAGAAATCAGATTGAACCGAGAGAGCGCTCAGGAAGAGTCAGGGAAGTTTTCCATAGAAGGAGAGGAGGGGAGCCCATGGCAAGCTCCACAGGACGCAGGGCATGCACTGGAGGGCAGAGGCAGAGTTATAAACGGGCCGGTTACTTGACGAGGTCTTCTGGACTGGTGAGTCGGGGTCTGGGCGAGACAGCCACTGAACCACGTAGCTCTTCTTGGAAGGATCGGAGATGTTTCCTAGAGGGGAAAGGAGGGGCTGTGGCTCCTGAGGCCCCACACTGGGCCAGCACCCACCACCCTAGGCATTCAGGATCAGCAGGAGGGCTCTGACTCCCCCGTGTGGCATTTGAGGACCCTTGGGACAGAGAGGCCCTGGCGGTCCAGGACAAGCCCACCTCCTGCCTCTCTCCCACCTCCCACCAGGCCTCCTGGGTCTCAGCTACTCACTACCCAGCACCCCACCCTGCCTGCTCCCCAGCAACATGGGGAGCAAGTGAATCCCGGCTCTAGCCCCCTGCCTGGCTGGGTGGGCACATCTGACCTCCCAGAACTCCCTCCTTTGTAGATGGGATTCACAGTGGAGTCCACATCTTGAGCTTTTCCCAGGATCAAAAGTGTCTGCATGCAGACAGCGCTCTGGTTGCTCTCCTCAGAGGGCACTAGGCACCCCCTCCTTTCATGGGTACCCCCAACTCGCACAGGCACCCCCTTCTTGCATGGACCTGGGTGCCCCATCTGGCAGAGCCCCACTGGGTCAGGAGGTGGTGGTCACGTGGTCACCATGAATCTGCTTCTGTCTCCCAAACCACCGAGGAGTGGCCAGGAAGGCAGTCAGGGCTGAGTTCCTCCCATTTCTGACTACAGAAAGATCAGCCCTTAGTGCCTCCCTCCAGGTCACAGATGCTGAGTCCAGACCAATCCCCCTCACCCGGGCCCGCTGTACACTGGGGTCTGGGACTGGGGGCAGCAGGAGGCTTACGGGGACAGGGGCCCAGCCTGCAGATTCTGGCTGTCTCGGGCCGCTCCTCCCGGCAGATTCCGAAGCTGTCATCTGCAGTTCGGCACAGCACAGACCGCTCCTGGGTGCCATTGCCACAGGTCACTGAGCACTGCAGGTAGAGAGTCACAAGTCAGCGCCTGCCTCCCTGGTCAGCGGGGCCCAAAAGAGCTCCCCACACATGTGACCTGATAACACGTGGAAGGTGGTGGGGGGCAGAGGGTAGAGTACGAGCTAGAGGCCAGTGTTGCCTTGCCCAGACTTGAGTGGCCGCTCCAACCTTCTAAGTCTCTGCAGTGGGGGACACATGGGCCTATCTCTGTGAGTTACTATGAGTTAGAGCAAATGTACAGAGCCTGACACTTCTAGGTTCGCAACAGGCATCTCCCTTCTCTGGCTGAAGGAAGCCCACCCAGGACACAGAGAGCCTGTTGTGCGCTAGGGGCTGCTGGGAATGCTCTGATGGAGACCAGGAAGTTGTGGCAGAGGACCCCTGGACACAAGGGCCTGTGCCACCAGCCCCCTCATTGGCCCCTCCAGCCTGGCACCCCCTCCACCTCACTGCATGGGGACAGGCCCAAAGGCATCACGTCCACGCTCCCAGCTCGGCTCCCGGCTCAGACCAGGCCCACTGGGAGAATGCCCCCAGTCCTCACCTTACATGGTGCAGGAAATGGTAGACTCGGCAGTCCCAGGCTTCTCAAACCTTACAGAGCCCCAAAGAAGGCCTGCTTTCAGGACCAGGATTTGGGAAGCTCCTGGGGACCATGCTTGTAGGATGTTCTGTCTGGGGAGAGTGTTTCTGCATACCTAAGGCCCCGAGTCACATCATACCAGTCTGTCCAGTTAGTTTGTACCAACAGTGTGTTTGACGGTGAGCACTTGCTCCCCCACCCGGAGGCCTAGACCTTGGATAACCAGAGTCAGGCACACACGGAAGCCCCTGGACGCCCAGGCTCATGGGGCTCCCCTGGCTGGCAACATTTCATGCATGCTGTCCCACACTGCTGCTGAGAGAACCGAGTGTGCCCTGGGAGCCCACCAGAAGGGGACACCTAGAAGCTTGTGCCTGGCTTCCTCTGGGCTCGGCCATGCACCTTCCCCTTTTGCTGATTCTACCCTGTGCTTTCGCTGAAATGCCCTATAACTGTGGGTATGATGACGTCTGAGTCCTGAGAGTCCTCCCAGTGAATCACTGAGCCCGAGGCTCGTCTTGAGGACCCTGACCCACCAGGCCTGTGAGCTGGGTGTCAGTACTCATGTCAGCTCAGCCCTGGCCCTGGACTGCTGCTCCAGCCCCTGAGACCAGCCTCACTATTCTTTCCAGCCCTGATCTAAGTCCTCCCTGCCCCATGTTTCCTCCTACCAGCTTGGCTGGCCTTCCAGATCACTCCTCTGCCCCTGTTCTCCCAGGACTCTGGGCTCCTGTAGCACATGGCAGCCTCTGCCCTGCAGTGCAAAGACCCATTCCAGTCAGTTTCTCAACAGAGCACGGACCATGTGGCCTCCACCGTGCCCTGAGACCCACAGGATGTGGCCTGGGCCAAGAACTGCGTCCAGACCCAGGTGGAGCACTCTGACCCCCTCGGTCCTGCCTAAGCTGGGTTTGGGGGCTGAGGATTCGAGGCCAGGGGGCCCTCTCACCTGGGACCAGGGTCCAGCCCGCCATCTCCCGGGGCAGAGCTCACGGTTGCAGGCCCGACGGCCCTCGGGCCGGGCGTCGTTGCAATGTTTGGTGTGCACGGAGCGGGTGGTGTTGTTGTGCAGGGGCTGTACGCAGCGTACAGAGCGAGCCTGGGTGCCCATCCGCCCACAGCTCTGACTGCAAGGCTCCCATTCACCTGTGACCCACCTGTGGGGGCAGAGCAATAGGTCAGTCCCCTTGGAGAGCTGGCTGGGCTGTGGCCCAGGGGTGCAGAGAGAAGGCAGTCTGCCCCCCCGGGGCATCTTCCCCTTTCCCCAGGAAGACAGCCTAGAGCCTGACAGGGGCGCTGACTGAGCTCTAGCAGGTGACACTGCTGCGGGCCCTGCTGGGGCCAGGTCGGGACAGGGAGAGCCCTGGTTATCTGTTCCTTCTCAGGCTCCTGGCTCTGCCTTCTGCCCTCTGTGGTTGCTGACATCACAGACCCTCAGGGCAGCAGGGTGGACTCCCACAGCACCTGTCTCCACTCAGCCCCCACAGGCCTAAGTACCAACCACCCTCTCCCCTCAGGGCCCTGCGAAAGGAACCTGGGCCCAGAAATGCAGCCCTGCCAAAGCCCTGGGCTAGAGGATCAAGGCTGTGGCTGCCGGAATGAGCGGCCTGGGGAATATCTACCGCAGGACCTGAAGCAGGCCAGTCCCCACTGAGCCTTAGTTTCCCCATCTGGGCACTAGCACATGTCATCATCTCTAAGACACACATGACTGTCTCAGTGCAGCAAGTGCAAAGCAGGGGTGCACCGCACAGCCTGAGGGGTCTTAGACCCCATGACACGTGCTGAAGGAGAAAGAACCCACCAACGTGGCAGGGGATGTGACGGCCAGCACTGCTCAGGGCCTAGAGCCCACACCTGCCTCCCCAGGAGCCCCAGGGGGTCTGCCTTCTCCAGTCTCACGAGACCCGAGGCTGGGGTCTCTGAAGAAGGGATGCACAGGCCTGTCTCTCTGAGTTACTGGGGCTTGAGGAGCCAGGCAGCCCCGGACACTCACACTGGCTGGGAGCACTCCTGTGGGTTGCAGGCCCGGCGGATGGCTTTGGGCTTCGTGAGGGCGTCGCAGAAGCCTCGGTGTACCATCTTGTGGTCCAGCCTCCGGCGGCAGCCATACTTGGTGAACTGGGAGCCTGAAGACAAGAGCTCGAGGGGGCTCATGGGACAGTGTGGCCCCTCCAGGGAGCATAGAGAAGCGGCTCCATGGGCAGCTTCAGTCCCCTTTTCCCCAGCCCTCTAATGGGGTGGGAGGGGAGGCAATGTGCCAGGGCCGGGCCTTGGAGATGTCCAGCCTCATGTCCACCCAGCACCCCAGGCTCAGCAAGTGGGAGGCCAGGGGAGAGTGGCCACCTTGTTCCCTGGTCTCTCAACTGGCTTCCTGGGGCAGGAGGGAGGGCTCTATTTCCTCTCCATTGCTCAGCCACATATTCCACCTTGAATTAACCCACGTGGAGGCCCTGCGATGAGCCTGGAGATAGATGGCTTAACACAGAAACATGGCCTGCAAGGCTCCTCTCACCACAGTCTAGGACAGCTCTTCTCAACAGAGCAATTTTGACATCGGGCAGTATCTGGGACACTTAGGTGTCACAACTTGGGGTTGGGGGGTGCCACTTGCAATCTAGCACATAGAAGCCGGGGATACTGCTCAACATCCTACAGTGCACGGGACAGACCCCACAAGAATTATAAAGCCCAGTGTGTCAACAACTCCAAGGTCTCTACACCCCAGGCCACCAGGTGAGACGCAAGACATCCCTCGCAGTGGGATGACAATGTGGCTGGACAGCCTGATCTAAGCTGGGTATCTGGAGAGGTCCTAGAAAGCAGAGAATGGAGGGATGCTGGTTTAGTGGAAAGGCAGCAGAGTGGCTTCCAGGGAAGAGACAGCCTGTGCAAAGGCCCTGAGACAGGAACATGGCATGTCCAGGAAAAGCAGCTAGGGCCAGTGTGGCCAGGGCCTGGTGGGCAAGGGGTGGGGGTACTGATGCAGTGGAAGAGGTCAGCAAGCTGCCCAGACCACACAGGCCATGAGGAGAATCTCATCTTTATCTGAAGAGTGAAGGGAGCTGCTCAAACTATGGCACTAGGAAGGGATGCCAAGAAGGAACCTTTAAGAGGTCACTCTAGGGGTGACAGTGGACACACAAGGGCCAGCTGGGGAGCAAGGATGGTGCCAGAACTGGGCAGACAGAACAGCAGATAGATCCACAAGATACACAGGAGGGAGAATCAGCAAGACATGCTCAAGGGAGGGTTGGGGGTGCCATCTGCACAGGTGGGAGCCCTGCAGAAGGAGCTATCCACCTGTCTGGGCCATGGGAGCAGTCTCCTCTTCTTTGGCAAAATCCCCTCAGTCCTCTAGGTGTGGGACCCTGACAGAGCCTGTCCTGGCCACCTGCTCTTGCCTCTTAGCTTGTCCAGCCCCTCAGGAGCAGCGAGCACGTGTGGGAGACCAGAAATCTCCTGCCTGTCTGTATGTCCCACCCAGTTGTGGAGGTCCAGGGCAGGTGGGACACCTCTGCAGGAAGCCCCGCTCCTCCCAGGACAGTGAGGAGGCCCTTCTGAATGAACATGGGGAGTGACCTCCACAGAGGGAGCCCTTTTCCTGGTCTCCAGCATGACCTGAGTCCTTCCTGGGCCTGCCTCGTGAGGCATAATCCACCCATGCCACCGTCACACCAGCCTCCTGCCAGGCCAGCCCCTCTCTTCCCGATGCAGCTCCATGCTGGTAACACCCACGCCCCACATGCCATTCTGGCTGCCTTCGGCTCGCTGCCCCAGCACCCCCTTCCTGCCCACCCTCTGTCCCACACCAGGTGGGTTGCTGCCTTGGCCTCCTGCCCCTGGGGCCAGTCTTCTCGTGCTGAGCATGTCCCTTAGGCCAGGCAGTCAGCAGGGCACCGTGGGCTCAGGAACCCCTTTTCCCAGGAGCCCCCCCCCCAGCTCTGAGAAGACCCTTCACCTCCACCGCAGGGCTTGGAGCAGGGAGTCCACTTCTTGAGAGCCCACTCATAGCCCACGGAGTCGTCCTCCAGGACGTTGTTGCCATCCACGTTGAGCGAGTCCTCGTGGATCATGTACTTGTACGTCAGCGAGATCCGGGCATCTCCCTGTGGGATGACCTGTGCCCGGAGACGGCTGTGAATGCATCTGCCGGGCTGTCCACCCGCCCTCGTTGGCCAATTTAGAAACACATGCCCCAGCCCATGTATGGCCAGTTCTCTTTATGGGCCATGGTTATCTTCTAGAAAGTGTCCGAAAGCTTGGATTCGCCGATCCTGCACCATGGCTGGGGTGGGGGGGGAGCATGGGGCCAGGGTCCTGCCAGCCTCCGGTCAGGGTACTTTCACCCACTGTCATTACATGACCAAATTTTATGTGTGTTTCTGTTCGAGTTCACCTTAGTTTATGCGTGGCACACATGTGTGACACACATGAATCCTGCGCTCAGGTGCCCAAACCCAACCACGGGGCACTCGCCCTCGCAGAGGAGCTAAAGGCCCGTGAGCCTTGTCCAGAGTCTTCTACATCTTTCCCAAATAAAACATCTTATTTCTGTGATGGAAATTAACTTTCAAAAAGTGATTAGAAAATCAAGTCCCCATTGCGCTGGCTGGCTTCATTAGCAGGATGCGTGTCTCTTTATCTTGGGGCTGTGAGTTCAAGCCCCACATTGGGTATAGAGATTACTTAAAAATAAAATCTTAGGGGAAAAAAAAAGAAAAGAAAATCAAGCCCCCTCTGGATTCTCATCACCAGAAGTGGGTCTTGGACACAGAAGAGTTGGGGATTAGCCCTGCTTAGGGACAAAGTCTGATGTAACCCGGGTTTGGGAGGCTAACCTCCTGAACCCCGTCGGTCACTCCTGGGGCATTGCAAGGTTTGGATGGGATGGCAGACATGATAAAAGGTGGCCGTGAATGCCATTTGGAGGAGGAAACTAAAACCCTTAGAGGGGAGGGTTGGATTGCCGTCCCCCGGGGCCCAATGCAGAGCCCAGAGTCTCATGTCTCAGGGCTCCAAGTCTGACAGATGGAGACCCTTGGTCCAAAGGGCAGGCCAGGGGTGATTTCCAAGAGGGGTCCAAAGGATGCAGGGAGGTCCAGGGTCCCCAGAAAGCCCCTCTATCTCCATCGCAGGAGGGCCTGGCCCCTGCCTCCACTTACCAGCACAGTGATGGTGCCGTGAAGGGGACCCATGGTTTGCAGCGTCTCCCGGCCGTCCTCATCCCGGTACTCCCACTCCACGCCCATAGCAATGAAGGATTTAGAATTGGGATCCACGTCATTTTCTTCATTTAAAATGAACTTGCCCGTCTCCAGGTTCTTGACGGCTGAGAATGGCAGAAGACAGCCCCCACCCCCCCTCCATGATCACTCAGGGGCAGAACCTGGGTGTACTGGAGAGAGAGGCCGGCAGGGTCCACAGGTCTGGACTGGTGAGGGCAATGTCCAGATGGGACATCTGTCCAGACTGGACAGATGGGGAGCAGATCCCCGTCTGCCCCAGCTGCCCTCTGCTAGGGGCCTGTGCGAGTAGAAGCCCAGATAGCCATGGGAGCCAGCCTTGGCCTCAAAGCTACCCTGCCCAGGGCCCTTTCCTGGATCTGCCCCACAGTCCCTGGAGGTGTGGGGGTTTCATGCAGCCACTGTAGGGTCACCTCCTTCAAGTCGATTCAGAGCCACTGTCCCCCGCACCCTGTACCTGCCTCCTGGGTGCAGGGCATCTGCTGGACACTGGGGCACAGGGCTGGGGTGAGGCTTCCTGCCATGGGGTGAGCATAGGTCCAGCTGAAAGGCAGAATCTCCTCACCCCAACCTGGTGCCTCACGAGGTCCCCATACATCCTCAGAGACCTGGCTTGACCAGGGGGTGGTACGGGACACATGGAATACCCCAGGATCAGCAGGGGTCTGGGAGCCAATAACTGGCTGGTCAGGAAGCCCCATGCTTCCCACAGTGTGAAAGGCAGCTACTGGGGGCCCCAGACAGGGATCTGAGAAGGAGGAAATCGTTCCCTGCACCAGTCTCCTGTAGTTCTCTGTGCACCCCACAAAGACACCCTCAGCAGGGGCCTGCAGACACCCAACTGGCCACCAACCCTGCCTCCTCTCACGCAGAGAGATCAGGCCTCAGACCTGGAGCCTGCAGCAGGAATGTGTTTAGATACAAGTGTATGTCTCTCCCTTCAGGAACCAACTTTTAGATTTTCCTTCCACTTAAGGCAAGTGGTACTGGTTTTACATTTTGGGTAGCAATATAGTTTCCTCTTAAAACAGGGAAGAAAGAACAATGTGCATTAAACAGAGTGGGGTGTTCGCTGTGTTGGTGGGGGTGCCAGACAGTGGCACTTGGGGAGCCCCTGACCTGATCCGGTCTCCAGGGCATAAGGAGGAAGGTGGGGCCCAAACTGGGAGAATGGACTTGTCTGGATTTCCCCTGTGACTCCCAGCATCACTTGGAACTTCAGCCCATGACCACCCAAGAGGGAGGGCCCAGGTGCCTTCAGCGGGTGGGGGCGAGGACAGGTGAAGGCCTGTGAGGGATCCCAGCAGTCTCGGAGGGCACAGTCCCGCAGGCAGGCAGGTCACTCAGAGTAGTATGAGCAATCACTTTTGCAAGAAATTCCAGAAAGCCCTATTCCAGGTAGCATCTCTTGAGTTTAAAATTAAACTAACTGAAAATACGCAAATACAGGTTGTAACCCCATCTGCAGGCCACCCCGGGTGCTTTCTTGTTGGTGTGGGGCTGCTGCCCAGACACTGCTTGCAGACTCTGCCTGCCTTCCAGTGGGTAGGGGGAGCCTTCCCCCTTGGCCTTAAGATGGAAGAGGAGGTAGGCAATCACCACTCTGTGGGGTAGGAGTACGGCATGCTTTAGACACATGTCCCTCCCTAGCTGCTGCCAGGAGCCCTTGGATCCCAGCCCCTGGCCTCTCCACCTGGAGAAGACCCCAGGAAAGACCCCCCAGGTGGGCTGAGCCAGCGACAGGGGAGGTGGAGCTGCGGCTGGGCCTCCCAGCCTGACCTCTGCCCCTGGGCTCTCTAGCCATGCCCAGAACTGCCGGGCTTCAGAGACTCACACAGGTGGTGGCTGGTGCTGTCTGCCTCCTGGATAAGCAGGTGTCTGGCTCCTGCCGGGATTTCAAACATCTTGATGTAACCTTTGTTGGGATGTGGGAAGACAAAGCCAAGTGAGTGAGAAGAGGCCACTGGAATGCGGACAATGCACAGAGGGGTCTCATCCTCGAAGGCCATTCCAGATGGCCCCATGGTTCATGGGCTTGACCACCTGCCTGGACAAGGGCTGATGGGAAAGGTACTGTGTCCCAGCTGGCCAAAGCCCTTCTGCTCCTCAGGTGCTCCGTGGGCCTTTTCCATGGGACACATGGCGGGAATCCTCAGGATGACCCCGGAGCCATACCTGGGCTTGAAGCTAAGATGCTATATCTGGGAGGTAGACCCTCAGCAAACCGCTTGGCCTCCTAGACCTCAGCCACTTAATCTGCAAATTGAAGACCCCTGGGCTCTCATGGGACCATGGAAAATCACTCTGCACCCTGGTGCCGGCTCTGAGTCAAGGCCATGGCCTTCTTCTAAGAGGCAAACCGAAGAGGCTTCTTCCCGTTTCAGACCGCGGTATAGTCATTGCAAGCCCACCCACAGGGCTGTTCTCCCAGAGCTCAGGTCGGCCCAGGACCCCCAGTTCCCCAGCACCATCGTGTGGCTCTGCGGCCTGCCCAGGGCAGTCCTGCTGACAGCTAGCTGGAGGCAGGAGGCAGGGAGCAAAGGGCCCAGAGTCTGGCTGGGCAGCTTTGGAAGGCAAGGGAGGGGTGCCCTATGCAGGCCCCAGCCCTCAAATAAAGACTGAGATCTGCCCCGTGCAGATCTGTATGTCAGCATTATCTGCCCTGACCCCTGAGACCCAGGTTCCTGTTCCCCACCCAGCCTGGAGCCTGGCTCAGGCTGTACCTGACTTAGGCTTTTTCCTCCCCTTCTTGTGCCTCCCCCCCACCACCCCCGCCCACGAGTCCTGCCAGGTACAGCAGAAAATCAGGCACTAGGGGGCAGAGGGAGGGGCTCACTCACCGAGCTTCTTGGGGGAGCGTGTGAATGTGCCCTTGACTACTTTGCAGTGGGTGTTGTCCCCTCCACACACGCCGCACTTGTCCTCCTGCTTGCTGGAGCCAATCACTCCATCGCAGCCCACCTTCTGCAGGAGGATGGGGTGCGGTGTGTACTCAACAGCTTTGCCCACTCAAGCCCCCAACCTGATCTGTGCCCCCAGGGCCCTGCCATCTGTTTCCCCTGCAGCTCAGCCCCGTACTCCCCTTAGAGGTTTCTGATGCAGAGGAAGGAGACTGGGCTTTGGAGCAAGACAGACCCTGTGTGCCTACCCACGGGCCACCAATGCTGCTCCCTGCCCCTCCTCTGCTCATCTGGACAGTGTGACCTCAGAGGGCTCTGCACAGCCTGACTGGGGCCACCTGCCGAGCCTGGCCTGGCCTGGCGAGCTAGCCTCTGCGCGGATGTCTCTTCCCAGTGACTGTGAATCAGAACTAGCCTCTGCCCTTCTCCCAGGGGCCACACAGTGCAGCCCGGCTGGGGCTCCCACCCAAAGCTTGGGCCTGCAGGCCCCAAGAACACAATGCCCCCTTGAGTCTTTGTCTCTGGGGTGTCTGTGCAGGAGTTGACGAGAGTTGGTGAGAACTGGACCTCCATTCATTCAAGAAATCCTCTCAATATCACCTACTCCAGTGTCAGAATTATTCCACACTAAGCAGGGTTGGTCCCTTGACCTGGGCCACCCAGCCAAGGTAGTAACAAGTTCAGGTTCTTCTACTCTCCACAGCTATGGCAGCATACCATGCCCAGGGCCAGGGAAACACCACAGAAGGAGCTCCTGCAGGATGGGCCTGAGCATGTCACCTGAGGCCACTCTCTCCTAGCTCAGCCAAGGAAGACAGCCCATCCTCTGAGCTAGTCGGCTCCCTCTACCTGTCCTAGAGTGTATCAGAGTGTGACAGGTTTTCCTTTTTGCCGAGGCTGCCAGGAAGCTCAGAGCCAGTTTTCCCTTCAAGGTCATCCTTGCTACCTTCCTCTGGAAAAACCCACTTCTTCCTCTGCCCTTCGATTTCTGACTTTTGTCTCATGAGGGCCTTGCAGGGCAGGGGCTCTGCACCATGAAAAGGCTACAGAGGAGTGGTTTGTGAATCATGTTTGAAAGTGTGGACAGACGTTGATGGTGATTGGTCTTACCCACTCTGGTGTAATCATAAGCCCTTTGAATCATTTTTGAAAGTGAGCAGGGTGAAAAACAATCACTGAAATGAACATGCTCCTGTTTATTTTAATGATTCCTGAGGGGGAGTGGAATTAGCCAAGGAAGACAACGTGATCTACCAGGGAATAAAGAAGACCAAATGAAAACATTGGTCTTTAAAGGTGCAGAAGCCTGAACCAAATGTGCCCACTTGCCATTTGTAGGTGGGTGGTCTCAGGGGGCACGCTGCTCTCACTCTGAGTTGGTTTCCATGTTCATGACACGGTGTCAGAGCAGCCCAGTCTTTGGGGGCTCTTGCTGGGGGGGAGGAGATGGGCCTTGGAAACAGTCACAGGCTCCCTTCCTCAGGAAGGCTGGAATTGGTGTGGGGGGCGGGGAGAACCTGCTTTTAGGCCAGGACAGTTACACTGCCTGCGAGAAGGGTTGCTTCAGCCTCTCACCCGAGGGGGACTCATGCTCTCTTTCAGACAGAATAAACCAGAAGCAAAAAGCCTCTGAGTTTTAGAGGCAGGTGGGAGGCGGTGCCAGGGAGTGAAGCAGCATCTGGAAGGCGCTTTCCCAGACTCCAGACTCCGAAGCCCACGTCATTTCGTGCACCTTACCAGAGGACCAACTCTGTTCTAGAAGCTCTTCACTGGTTCATGTGGTCTTTCTAAAAAGACTTGCAGCCCAGGTACAACCCAAACCACTCATTAGAAAGTCAGCTGGCTGGAACAGAAGGAGGGTATCTGGGCAGAGGGAAAACGAAGCAACAGGCTACATTTTAAGACACTCGTTTCAATGGAGACTTTTCCCCAAGAGTCACAAGAGGTGAGCAAAAGGGAAAGCAGAATAAATTAAGTACTTGATCTGTCAGAACTCCAGAGATATTAAAATGGCCTGTCACCCTTTTTCCTTACTTCTCAGGCATATTTTTTATCACCTTTTGTTTTTTCTGGAATCAAGGTATGTCTAATAATCACAGCGGACAGGAGCCGGCCTGCTCTAGAGAGGAGGGGTTTTGTCTGGGCAGCTGCTGGTCAGCTCATCAGGAGGCCTGACCGCCCAGAGCAAGCAAGCACTGTCCCCGACGGGGGGAGACTGCATCCCTGGCAAGTGTCTACAGACCCAGGAGACGCCATTCTAACATTCAGCGCCTGAATAAGGGGGAACGTGCTCATAAGACATTAACTGAGTAGAAGAGGCTAATGAAGACCAGGGTCATTGTGTAGGTCTGAAATCTCACTTGTGGTCCTACTGGGGTTGACGGCTCAGGTTGGGGAGGGCCCGTGTCCCCAAGAGGCTTTGTGTGGCTGCTGCCCATTGAGCCAATGGCCAGAGAGGGCTGGCAGCTGGACTCTGCTGCAGTCCAAGCTGGGCTGGAGGACACTGGAGGAGATGGCAGCCTCCCTGTCACACGGGGAAGGGCCCACAGCTCATGAGGTGCTGCTTCCCTCCCCTCCCATCTGTTACGAAATCCTACAGGTGAGTCCTCAGATCAGGACAGATGCTAGCTTCTTTCAATCTCTGCCTTTCTCAATGCCATTTTCAGATGATATATTTGATAACTCACTATTACTTTCTCAGGGCAGTGGACTGTGCCTTTTATTCTGTTGGCCTCATTTAATTCTTGATACTCTTTTCATTCCCTTCTCTGTGTGAACATATGTACGCGCGCGTGGATTTCTGTTCTCCCAAAGCATCTTCTGCTGTCATTTCACTCTTAACCTTCTTGAGTCGTGTTTTGATATTCCCTAATTGACAGCGTCCACTTGGGCATGATTTTTGACCCAGCACAAGATACTTTCAAGAAGGGCTGCACATCCCCAGGCATTGTGAGGACTTGGTACCTCATCTTAACTACTGCTCACGTCTTCAGTGTGGTCCTAACCCATCTCCTTTGCTTTAGAACTTCTGCAATCTGATCACATATAAACATAAATATTTCTGTTTTCCAATGATGCAAGAAATTGCTCATCCTGCTGTCGTTCCTTCAAAATCACCATTAATGAAATGCTTCCTCTCCTCTTCTTCGACTATCAACGGTGCAGTGAAGCTCTAGCCCCTGAGATGGTGAAATGGGTGTTCTGGCTTCTCTATTATGTTTGTGGCCATATCACAGTTGCTGCTTAAAGCCACTTCTATTACTAAATGTAATACGGCTGGTGTTGGTCATGGTTCTAAATTTTTTCTGTGTCTTACGATGTTCTTTTTTTTTTTTAAAGACTTTATTTTATTTTAGACAGACACGGAAAGAGCATGCATGCACGAGCAAGGAGAAGGGAAGGAGAGAGAGAATCCCAAGCAGACTCCTGGCACAGTGAGAGCCTGACACAGGGCTCAATCCCACCACCCCAAGATAATGACCTGACCTGAAACCAAGTGAGATGCTCAACCGATGACTCCACCCAGCTCTACCCCCTCCATGTCTTATAATGTTTTGAGATCTTGAACTTGCTGGCTAGGGACAGGGTGCCCCTCCCTCATGCCTGCTTTTATGAGTAGCAAAGGGCTGGTCTGGGAGCACGTTTCATATGTAAACCAACAATCCCCCATAACCACCTGGATCTGCCTCTCGCACAAGCCAATACTTCCCCAGCCAGGAATCATCCCCAGGCCAGGTGACAGGAAGCCGGGGCCTCCCCTCCAGCCCAGATCCCGCCCATCCTCAACTGTTTCCTGGGTCTGGCCTGTCTTTCCTGAGGAAACCCCCATAAAACTCTGCCCTCCAACCCCTTTCTTACCCCCTACCCCCTACCAAACCTAGTGCTTCCCCACGAGGCCCTCCATAGTGAGGTGAGCCCTTCTCTCAGGAAACCTAAGTAACCCGTTCTTCCTTCAATGGCACTGACCTCTCTGGGTTGTCACTAGGTCACCTCCATAAATTAAAACCCCTCAGGAACAAAGGCAATGCTGCTGTCTCTGTTCCTCCGTATGTGGTCTCACTACCTGAGCGGACTGTGCAGCCTGGCCTCCGTGCCGGACTCAAGCAGGGTGGCTCCCCTCGGGTCCCTGGCTGCTATGTCTGGAGGAGCCTCCTTTGCTGCACGCTACCGTCCTCCATGAGCGGACAGAAGCTCTGAGCACAAGTCTGGCTGCCCCACACCCTACCTCCTCACTCTCCTGGCCTTACCCTCTTTCTCTGGGGCGCCTGTGGCAATCTGCCAGGCTTTCTGCCTGAGGCCTCCTGAAGAGCCCGTCTCTCAGGAAAATGAGACAGAAGTCAGCCTCTATGATCCTACAATCGGTCCTGCCTCATCAGACTCCAGGGAGGCCTCCAGCTATTTTTAGGGAGCCTGGCAGAGGGCAGCCCTGTGCTCACGCCATGATGGTAATGCAAGGTTATTGCACTGTTGTTTCTTGTGACAGCCTGAGATTAAAGCCAAAGATGCAATGATGGAAAACCCAGCAGGGCATTTCTACAAAGGGCCGAACCAGCAAGCCCCATGGTGGGCCGCCCTGATGGAGAATGAGGTGTCTGGGCCCAGCAGAGTGCTAGAAGGTGGCAGCACTCTGCAACGGGTCGCCTGTGAACCACATGCGGCAGAATCACTGGGGAAACATGTAAAATTCATGCACCTAGGCCCGGTCTCTAGCTACAGAGTCAGAACCTCTGAGGTGGGGCCCTCAAGCTCCCCGGGAGCCTGCAGACACACTCAAGTCTGAGGGCCCTTGGCACAGGGAAGAGATTGTGCCTTCCCTGTTCCAGGCACTGGTTCCGACATTGCATTAGCCTCCACGAGGCTGCCCAATACCCCAGGAAGCTGACATCCTGAGCTGTGGCCCCCACACCCCTGCACCCCCATCCCCACGGCACTCACCCTGCACTCCCCGCGCACACACAGGCTGAAGGCATCCTTATAAGAGCAGCGTGTCCCGTCGTGCACCATGCGCTTCATGGACACCACCTCCCCAGTCTCCCTGGACTCGCAGTACAGGTGGCATCTCTCCTTGGCTGGAAGGGAAGTGGCAGTGTGCTGGCGAGGAGGCCCAGCTGCACAGCTCACTAGCTCCCCAAGTTTGCTCAAGAGAAGCACCATACAAGGGAGAAGCTCTCCCGAGACTCTTC
The DNA here is from genome assembly GCA_004024625.1 of Mellivora capensis. Classification (NCBI taxonomy): domain Eukaryota; kingdom Metazoa; phylum Chordata; class Mammalia; order Carnivora; family Mustelidae; genus Mellivora; species Mellivora capensis. The sequence goes on along the minus strand of PISX010005357.1, from coordinate 44,866 downwards.
TTGGGAAATACCTGGCCTTCACAGGCCTGCCCTGGGCCTGGGACAGAAAGTGAAAGGGGGCAGGTGACTACAATCCCCTTGGTGAGTCTGCCTTGGGGCCCTTGGCCCCAGGCTTTTGGATTTAGGAAGAGCTTTTCCCAACAGAGCCAGGCTGATGTTGGCACAGATCCCAGAGGCTCTGACAGCCTTTCCCTCCAGACTGCAGTTTCTGCCCTGGCACCCACTCTCATGGTATGTTTAAAAATTCTAGGACTGGGTCCCCGTGGGCTCTGCTGATAGCCGCAGCCTGTCCACAACCTGGGGCACTGCCGCCGAGCACCTGCTCTACTCTGTCCCTGGGGGCTCACCGTCCCGGTGCTCGTGGGGCAGCCAGTGGTGTTGGGCATCGCCGTGCTCGAAGTACAGGTCCCACTGACGGCACTGTTCCTCACGGAAGTCAGCCAGGGCATCAGGGCAGTCCTGGGAGTTGCAGAGCTGGAAATCGTAGGCAAGGCCTGAACAGGTGCGGCCCCCGTTGGCTGGGCTGGAGGAGAAAGAGGAAGGCCTTGTAACTCCGTGCCACCAGGAAGAGGCCAGCACATGGGGTGCCACTTGTCCTGAATTTCAGGTGTGGGAGGCAGCTGTGCAGAGTGAAGGGACCCAGCCCTGCCCTGTCCTAGCTACTGGGCCCAGGCAATCCCCCTCATCCATGAAGCATAAAGGGACTGGCAATCCCTCCCTCTGGGACCCCCACAGGAAGGCAGCATCAGCTGGGCCCCCGTGCTCCCCAACCCCCAGGTCCCGTCGTTGTGACTGAACCAACAGTGGGCTGTGGCTGGCTGTTCCGGCTCTGCTTTTCCTGGGACATGAATCCCAAGATGGAGGAGGTGAGGGAGTCTCCTCCACATCTGGGCTTAGGACTGTGCCTGACCCATGGTGGGAACTCAAAGAACAATTCCAAACCAGCAGAATCCTGCTGCATAAGTTCTGGACAAGGGTCGGGAATGCAGCAGACACTGTTCTCTGGCTGCCCCTCCCACCTCAGAGACCCAGGGCTGAGTTTCCCTAATCCCCTCACTTCTCTGAGAACAGCACTCACCCACAAAGCATTAGCCCCATGGCAAAGGCCAGAAAAGGTGCCGGCTGTGGGACTGCACCCCAGGAGGCGCTGGGGACTTTAGCACCGCCGTCTGCCTGGCGTGGCAGTGCGGAGCAGGACCTGAGGCCCCACCGGAGACTTGGGCAAGGGTCACACCCTATCTACATAACAGGGTGGTCAGTGCAGCTGTGCATGGCACAGCAGAGTGGACAAGGAATGAGGCTGGCCTCCTCGAGGCCCTTCCCCAGGGCCCCATTCTTGAGGGAAGGTGTGGGGAAAAGTGATATAAGACATCTGTGGAGAGGGGCGCCTGGGTGGCTCAGTGGGTTAAGCCTCTGCCTTCGGCTCCGGTCATGATCTCGGGGTCCTGGGATCGCATTGGGCTCTTCTCAGCGGGGAGCCTGCTTCTCCCTCTCTCTCTGCCTGCCTCTCTGCCTACTTGTGATCTCTGTCAAGTAAATAAATAAAATATTAAAAAAAAAAAAAGACATCTGTAGCGAAAGCAGCAGGAGACACCCAAGATGGGGTGGATGAAAAGGAGCAGCTCTGAGATTTACACCACAGCCACTACCCATGGGGTCACTGACAAGGGCATCCCCTCGATAGGTGTAGGGAGCAGAAGGAAGGAGGTGTACTGGTTCCAATGGAGAGCTGTGCGAACTCCAAACTAGAAAGTGAGCTGGAGAATTCAGGGAAGGTGGGCAAGGAAGACCAAGTGCAGAGCCGGGGACAAGACCGCCTGTGGTTCTGCGGTCAGAGTGGGGAGCACGGAGGACACACGGGGAGCCCGGGCCAGCAAGCAGGGGCAGCTGGGAACTGCGCAGTGTTGCCATGCTGGCCTCTGTGCTGCAGGAAAGGCTGCAGACAGATAAGCAGGGAGCCGCAGCTATAGTTCGGACAGTGCGCATGCTCACGGTCACCCCTGTCACCCCTGGGGAGGATGCACGAAAGGGAGGCACGTGGGGCCTGCCTGGGCTGCTGACACAGAGGCTGCGTGGAGCCCAGGAGCTCTGAAATGCTCTGGGCCCTGCAGCTGCCTGATGCTGGTGGGAACATTTGTCACTGCTCCCTGACAGTGCTGTCTGACCATCACTATTGCAGAGGGAGCACTGGCACTGGGCCTGATGGCTGACACGAACAGACAGCTCCTGTCCCAGCCACGCTGGTCTCTTGCTGCCACCAAGGAGGCTGGGGCAGCCGGAGGAGTAGAAACTCCCTAGAGCACACAGGTTCAGAAGGACAGAAGAACATGGAGCCCACCTCCCTAACCTTAAGACTGGCCTGGTGATGAGTCCTCTGGAGCCGAAGCACCCAGAGTCAGGCACCAGGATTTAGGGCCTGGACGCCGGGGCACTGGGCCAGATCTGCCCTCTCAGCTATACAGCCGGACCCGAGTCACTCCATCAGCACATGAAGGGGCAGGAGAGACTCATCGCAGGTCCTGAGCCTTGCTGCATGCCAGGCACTGTGCTGTGGGTTGGGAACCCTGGTGGTCCTCACCCAACACCCCAGAGCCTCCCGGGGTCCTAACATCCCCTGCTGTCTGGGATGAATTATCAATCAGACAATTGATAAGATTGTCTTATCAATCTCCTTTGTCATCCTGAGGCAGGCATAATAGCCCCAGGACGGCTTGAAAGGAGGATGGTGGGGTACTTTGCACCTTACCAGGATGGGGCCTGGAGCCCTCGGGCAGGAATTGGTCAGAAGCAGGCAGAGAGTTCTCCAGGCACCAGCTGGTGCCCCTGGGGTTTGGGCTTTCCCACTGCTGGACCCCAGGGCACAGTCCCTTCCAGACCAATGTGGACTCTACCTCTCTGCCCAGAGCCGAGAGTGCTGACCCCCTCTGGCTCCCTGGGGGCTGGTTTGGGGCCTGGCCAAGCAGGGTGTGGGAACTGCTGCAGAAGCTGGAACCCAGCCTATCTGGAAGGGCCTGAGGGCCTGTGTGCCTGAGGGCTTAAATTTTGGGGTCACGGGCTCCTTTGAGAAGTTGATATGAAACTAGAGCCCTGCTCCCCGAGAAAAACACACATGAACATAAAGTCATACCCAATCCTGCAAGGCCGTGGTAGGATCCAGGCAGGGTGATGAACCTAGGACTCAGGCTTAGGGCTTAGGGCCCCAACCCAAATATCGAGGGGGTCCAGGTGGGTGGAGAAGGTGAGTGAAGATGGCTGGGTCGGGCTGCCCCATGAAGGGGCTGGTCTGAGTTGTTCATCGCCCATCAGCCTGTATTTGGGCCTGGTGTTGCAGGGATGCCCAATCTGGAAGCTGGAAATAAGATTCTCTCTCTCTCTTTTTTTAATGTGAAATTCCAGATATTTTTGTATTTTCCTGTAAACCAGGATCTTTCAAACACCAAACAAGCCAAAGAAAGACAAAGCCATACGTCTTCTGGCAGCTGTGGGGCCTCCCTAGAGTAGATGGAAGACCAGAATGAGTGGTCATCTGGGGGGGGGGCTCCTGTTTACATGACTGTACGTGCATCCACAATCAATCCATGAAGTAGGCTGCCTGAGGCCCGTGGGGCTCACTGAGGCACCCTGCATCACAAAGTGCTGCAGGGGCCCAGGGGACACACACAGACCTGTGTGCCCTCCTTGTGCGCTCTCCCTTTCCCCGGGCAGTGCACTGGGGGAGGCACGGTGCAGGACTGGCGGGGCCCAGACCTGAGAGATATTCACAGAGTGGGCTGCCATGGAGGGGGATTAAAGGAACCTAAGGGAAGACAATAGAGCACAGAATTTGGGGTTTGCATAGGAGGCAGGAGGAGAAGCACAGCTGAGGGTGGGAGCCTGGCAGGCACGGGGGCACCCTCCCTAGGCAACCCCTATCATACATGCCCAGGATGTCATATTGCTGACCCTTCTTCTTGCCTGGCATCTAGGAGCCCAAGAGACCCCTCTTCCTTATCCCCATTGCTGCTACATCTTCTGTCTTCCATGTCCTTGACTAAATAGGGCTGAGTAATCAGTATCTAGAGCAGGGTGTGGGCCAGGTCGGGGGGAATGGCCCCAGGCCAACGGCCTAGGAAACCATGTTGCACGCGTCCAGGGCTGGCTCTGCCCCAGCAGGCTGTGTGAGCTGAGGCAAGACCCTCCCCTGTCCGAGTCTCCGCTTGCTCCAAGGGATGGTGATGAGAAGCCCGGGATGCCTGCCTTCACACCCTCTCCAGAAGTGGTGGACAGCCATGGCAGCCTTGAAGGATAGGGCCGGCTGGCAAGGGGCCTCGGGGACCTCAGCTACCACACAGGACGGTGGGAAACAGTTGGGCCAACTCACTGTGGGTTGTCACACTGGCGGGTCCTGAACTTCACGCCTGTGCCGCAGGTGCGCGAGCAGGAGCCGAACGGACTCCAGGCACCCCAGTTGCCATCCCGTTTGAGGATGTCAGGGGTCAGCCAGATACAGTGTCCTTTAAAGCAGTGCTGCAAGACAGAAGGTCACTCCTATGACCCACTGTTTCAGGGCCACTTGGATGCCCCATACTCTTCAGTCTGCTGTTCCCTTGATGTCTGTTTGGCCCTGGAGGCACTGGAAGAGCAGACCCCACACCCTCTAGAAGTTCAGAGCCCTGTCAGGAGTCCCAGCAAGATGCTGGCCTGTTCTGCTCCCCTCCCCCAACTGCCACCCCGGCCGCCCACAGTCCTCCATGTCTTATTGAGCCCGCTCTGTCCTCTCAGCCCAAGCCTGTCCCACACCCCACACTGTGTCTCACACCGTGAAGCCAAAGGCATGCCCAAGAGGGCAATTCACAAAGAAACAACCAGCAGGTCAGGCCAGTGACTCCAGAGATGTACAGAACCTACCTGCTTACGTTTAAAGGACATACAATGGAAATGAAGGTTGGGTGACAAGCTGAAACAGTAAACATTCATGAATGCAGTGAGCAGAACACTGGCACTCAGGGAACACAGACTTACAGCTCGAATATGGTCACACTGCTCTCCGGCCTCCCACAGGGAGGACACTTACACAACTTAGGGCCACTTTAGGAAGATGATTACAACATGTAAAAATACTGCATCTAAAATGGGATACTGATATAGAACAAGAAAAGATATCACAAAAAGTTAAAAATTTAACAATGGATCAATATGACACACAACCAAAAGCAGATAACAAGGATGTTTTTCAAATGAGCCAACTGCCACAACTTCTCCTGCAATTCCAATGGCATACTACTTGTCCATCCCCTCTTCATCTGACCCCCGAGCCGCGGGTACAAGCGCAGGAGGCAGACAGATTCCAGGTACCCTGGCTGCTGTCTGGTTTCAGGATGTCATTTTGCAGGTCTGTCTTCCATCCGGAGAATAGAAAAATAATGCCGCCATTTCTTGGCAAACTATCTCTGTAAGGACCGGTGGCTATTTTGGATACGTGATCTCAGTTGTAACTCTCAGCTCTGCCCCCGGGACATGAACTCAGCTATGGACAACACATCAGTGAATGGACATGACTGTGTCCCAATAAAACCTGATTTATGAAAACAGGCAGCAAGTGGAAACATCTACAGGGGACCTATAAGGAGGTCAGTGAACTTCCTCTTCAGTAAGATAACTGTTTAACTGGTGAGCATTATTTTTAAAAGTAACAACCACTTAAAGTATCTGGAAGTTGTCCTGAAGTCAAAACAACAAAGGGAGAAACGTGTATTCAAGAACATCTGTGAAATCTTGGTAAGAACAGTGGAAGTCTGTGGCATTTGGCCACAACTGCTCCCCATACCTTCCCCAGCTCAGGGGTCCAGAAGCTTTACGGCCTAGAAGACGGAACTATCTATCCTCCGCTGCCAGTCTGGGGCTATAGTTTGACCCTGGCAAAGGCACGCCAACTGCCACCTCCCAATTCATAATTCTGTGTTGCAGAGAGTCAACTGCAGGCAGTAGAGGCCAAGAGGACTGGGGCTCCCACTGCTGGGTGAAGACTCTACCCCAGAGATGTCAGGCCAAGAATACTGGACCCGGACAGCCCCTTTCCCAGCTTGCTTCTAGGGCAGAGGCCTCGTTCTAAAAAGAAAAAGCCAAGAAGAGTAGGGGCTGCCCATCCACATCCAGTGACGCACTCGTAGGCCAAGCTGTCACTCTGGGAGAAGTGGGCCACTCTGCCCCTCATTCAAGTGCAGTGACACAGTGGTCTTCCCAGAGCGAGAGGCAGAATGGCCAGTTCCACAGGTCTCCCTAAAAGGACCGACCTTATTTGGAGCAGAGCATGTGCAAGCTCATACCTACAGGCATTGTCTAAAACAACAGAAATCTTGGTAGTGAGTTGAGCAACTAAGAGGAAGCCAGAAGTTCCAAGATGCTAGCAGTAGTAAGTAAAATGGTAAGACAACCAAAAGCATAATAGAAAGAACCAAGGAAAGAGAGCTAAGGGACCTCCTGGAGTCTGAACAAGGCTCAAAGACTGGCAACATCCCGCTTCTGTGAGAGGCTCAGAATTTCACTGGGTCATACTGTGGACGAGTTGTACTTGAGAGCATGCTCAAAACCACATGGAAACCAGTTAGCTGCTAGTGAAAGCGAACTGGGTGACACCCATAGAGACGGAGGCTTACCAGGAAAATCAGAGAAGGAGACAGAAAGAACCTGGCAAATACCACTGTCCTGGGGTGGGAGTGGGGGGCTGTCTGGTCAGGGAGACGACGCACAGGCCCAAGGCTGTGGCCGCTGGGTTGGGGGCAGTATCAGTGGCTGCACACTGCAGGGCAAACAAAGTTTATGGAAAGAGTACAGCCAAGTCGCTAGACAAATAAACAAGCAAACAACAGCATGACAAGGTCCAGGGCATCATCAACATCCAGAGTCTCTTCAATATATTATCTACACTGTCCAGTTCCACCAAAATTTCTGAGACATGAAAAGAAAGAGAAGAGTGTGATCCACACATGGGAAAGTAAGCAGGTGACAGAAACTACCTTTGAGGAGGTCCAGATGTTGGACTTGGCAGGCAGATTTCAAAACAGCTCCAAGAACAAAGGAAACCATGTCTAAAAAACTGAAGATGAGGAAAGGACAATGTCTCACCAAAGAGAGAACATCAGGAAAGAGGCAGAAACTACTACAAAAAATGTAAACAGGAATTCTGGAGTTGAAAGGTCAAAAACTGAAGTGGTAAATTCACCAAGGGCTCAGGAGTAGATCTGAGCTGACAGAAGACAGAGCCCATAAAATTGAATACAGATCAGTAGCAATTCTGCAATCTGAAGAGTGGGGAGAAAAAAGAATAAATAAAAATAAACAGACCTTTGAGAAACATGGTGGGGGGGTCACTGAGGTGTTAGAAGGAGAGGAGACAAAAAGGAGCAGAAAATATTCAGAGACATGATGGCTGAAAACTCCTAAAATTTGATGGGGTAAAAAAATTAACCTATACACCCAAGAAATTTAACAAACTCCAAGTAGAATAAATGCAAAGATAGCTATACCCCAACACATGATATTCAAGCTGGTGAAAGACAAAGAAAATGCCAAAAGCAAGAGGAAAATGGCTCATTGTATATAAGGAAAGCCCAATAAAATCAAGAGCTGATGTTTACTCAGAAATAATGGAGGTCAGGGCAGTGGCGTTAACCAAGGATAACCAATAAAACTATCACTCAACAATGAAGGTGAAATAGAAATATTCCCACACAAACAAAAATAGGAGAATTCATGGCTAGCAGACTGCCCTATAGGAAAATACTAAAGGAAATTATTCAGGCTGAAAGCAAGTGATACCAAAAAATAATTCAAATTCACATAAAAAAACAAAGAGTGCTGGAAATGGACAATTTTCTAGAAAAACACGGACTACCAAAACTGATTTAATAAGATACAGAAAACCGGAATAGACATATAATAAGTAAAGAGATTAAATGAGTGATTTAAAACTTCCCCCAAATAATAGCCCAATCCTAGATGGCTTTGATGGTGAATTCTACCAAATGTTTAAAGAAAAATTAACACCACTCCTTCATGAACTCTTCCAAGATACAGAAGAAAAAAGAAATTCCCCAATTCATTCTATGATGCTAGCATTACCCTGACACCAAAACCAGACAAAGGCACCACAAAAAACCCCTGTAGACCAATATCTCTTATGAAAACAGACACAAAAATCCTCAACAAAATCCTAGCAAACCAAATCTAACAGCATATTAAAAGTTTATACACCACAACCAAGTGAAGTTTATCCTAGGAGTGCAGGGTTTAACATCTGAAAATCAATCAACATAATAAGTCATATTAACAGAATAAGGAACACACTGTATGACTGCCTCAAGACTCAAAAAGAGAAATCTGGCAATAGCCAACATACTTTTCTGAACACACACACACACACACACACACACACACACACCCCTCAGACAAGGAACAGAAGAGAATTTCCTCAATCTAATAAAGAACATCGAGGAACTATCCATAGCTCACATAATGCTTAATGAAGAAGGAATGAACGATTTCCCCCTGTGATCAGGACCAAGACTTCTAGTTAACATTGTACTGGAAATTCTAGCCAGGACAAGCAGCCCAAGAAAAAGAAATAAAAGGCATCCAGATTAGCAAAGAAGAAGTAAAACTATCTCTATTTGTAAATGACATAATCCCACATATAGAAACTTCTAAGAATCCACTAAAAAACTATTAGATCTAATAAAGATATTCAGTGAGATTGCAGGGCACAAGATCAGTATAAAAAAATCAATTGTATGTCTATGAACAGTTTATCCTGTGAATGAACTAGAAGTTGAGAATCTATCTACAATAGCATCAAAAGAAGAAGAAAAAGCCTTAGTAATAAACTGAACAAAAAAAGTATAAAACATGCACAATGAAAACTATAAAACACTGTTAAAATAAAGATCCAAATAGACAGAAAGACATCCCATGTTTATGGATCAGACTGTTAATATCTCAATACTCTAGAATCAATGCAATCCTATCAAAATTCCTGCTGCAGTTTTGCAGAAATTGAAAAACTCCTCCTAAAATTGATACGGACATCCTCACCAACACTTGTTATTTCTTGTCTTTTGGGTTCTAGCCATTCCACAGGTCAAAGAGACAGGAAACACGCAAAATAATCTTGAAAAAGAATAAAGTGGGACAACTTGCATTTCCCTACTTCAAAGTTTAATACAAAACTATAGTAATCAAGAGAGTGTGACTCTGCCATTAGGATAGACAAACCTACTGAGGGAACAGAATGCAGAGTCCAGAAATGAACACTTAAAGGTGGTCAGTTGGTTTCCAACAAGGGTAACAAGATGATTCAACAGAAAGGGGACAGTCTCTTCACCAATGATGCTGAGATTACTGGATGTCCACATGCAGAAGGATGAAGTTGGACCCCTACCTCACACCTTGCACGAAAGTCAACTGAAAATGGATCACAAACCTAAAGGTAAGAGCTATCCTCAGAATGCAACACAGGAATAGATCTTCCTGACCTAATGGCAATGGTTTCTTAGATATAACACTGAAAGCACAGGCAACAAAAGAAAAAAAAATAGATAAATTGGACCTCACCAAAATTAAAGCTTTTTGTGCATCAAATGATAGTGTCATGAAATTGACAAGACTACTCACAAAACAGGGGGAGGGGGAAGTATATGTAAACCATATATATCTGATAACCCTGATAAGTGACTTGTATTCAGGATATATAAAGAACTCCCATAACTCAAAAATAAAAGATAAATAAGTCAATTAAGAAATTAACAGAGGATATAAATAGACATTGACCTCCCAAGACATATATATATGAGTCACCACTAAGCACATGGTGAAGAGATGCTCAGCATCATAGGTCACTAGGGAAATGCACATCAAAACCACGATGAGATGATACTTCACATCCCCAGGGATGGTTACAGTAAAAACACAGATGATAACAAGTTTGGGCGAGGATGTGGAAAAATCAGACTGTCACACAGTGCTAGTTGGAATGTAAAAAAGGTGCAGCTGCTTTGGGAACCAGTCTGGCAGTTTCTCAAAATGTGCAACAGAGCTACCATAAGATTTAGCAATGCTACTCCTAGGTACATATCAAAGGAAAGTGACACATTCCGCCCATAACTTGCATGGGAATGTTCACAGTAGCATTTCTAATAATAGCTTTAAAGTAGGAACAATTCAGATGTCCATCAACTGATAAATAGATGAATAAAACAGCACGTATCGATACGATGGATGAAAATCTGGCCACTAAAAGGGATGGAGTACTGACCCGTGCTACAACATGGATGAATCTTGAAAACGTTATGCTAGTTAAGTAAAGCCAGACAGAAAGGACACATGTTATTCGATTCCATTGATAAGAAATGTCCAGAAGAGGAAAATCTACAGAGACAGAAACAGATTAGTGATTGCTCAGGACTGGGGTAGGCCTGAGGGGAGAGGTTGAACCACAGAGACTGCTAATGGGGATGGCACTTCTTTTTGGAGTGACAACAATGTTCTGAAATTTGATAGTTGTGATAGTTGCACAACTCTGTGCATATCCATTTATTTATTTTTTTTTAATTTGAGAGAGAGCATGCACAAGAGGGGGTAGGATCAGAGGGAGAAGCAGACTCCTCACTGAGCAGGACCCAAGAGACTCTGGGATCATGATATGAGCCGAAGGCAGTCACTTAACCAAATGAGGCACCCAGGCGGCCCTCTGTGCATATTCTGAAAGCCACCAAATTTTACACTTCAAAAAGGGCAATTTCGTTTTATTTTGTATAGAAGTAATTTATTTATTTGAGAGAGAGAGAGAGAGAGAACAAGCAAAGGGAGAGGCTGGCAGAGGGAGAAGTAGGATCCCCGAGTGAGGACCCCGACTCGGGACTCAATCTCAGGACTCTGAGATCATGACCTGAGATGAAGTCAAATGCTTACTGACTGAGCCACCCAGGCACCTGTAAGTGGGCAATTTTGAATGTGAACTGCATCTTAATAAAACTGGTGTGTGTGGGGAGGGGGACCAGGTGGCAGATGGCATTGGTCTATGTGTGACAGCTTGCCAACTCTGGCTCTAGCATGTTGAGGGACATGCTCTCTTTTTGAAATTATTGATAATTTAGAAAAGTTATTGGTGGTGTCATGGGAACATTTAGAGGAAGGAATCTAGAGACTCTGCTCTCCAGTTTGTTTCTGGATGTGGATTTCAGGGCATTTGGAGTGTTCTGGGTCAGAGCCTGATTTTAAAGGTAGCACTCAGTAACTGTTGCTGTTGACTTTGTCACTGTCAACATTGTCAACATTTCATGTCAAGTCAGAAAGAAGTTTAAATGCTTCTCCCGTGTGTTCATCAGATTTACTCCTCTTCATTAATTGGATTGTCAAATGTTTCAAGAACCTGTCGGTTACTTCCCTATGGTATTTATCTCTTCCGCCTAATGACCGGCTGCTTTGGGTTTGATCTGAAACCTTTTCTTGTAACACTTAAATTTCTGACATCGGAGTTACCTCTCCTGATTTCTTTACTCTCTTTTCCCTTTTGTTTTCTATTAATTTTTATCTGAATTTTTTAAATACATAAATTTGAAAATGAACAAAAGAAAGTACTTTTATCCACCTATCCAAATCAGAAGACTGGCACTTCTCCCTTATTTTATTGGAGCGTTCCAGAACAACTTTTCAAAACTGCTGGGCAACTGGCATATTCAGGCTTCATCAACATTTCGAATAAATTTTTGCATCCCATTTGCACTCAAGATTTCTCTCTGGTCTTTGAGATTTTATTTTAGCACCCCTTATACTTTGTAATACGTATGTTGTGAGGCATGGACAGCTTTTCCACAAGCAGACCATCTGGTTACACTTAGCCTTTTTAAAGACACATCCAAGTCGGATCTGTGTTTCAGGGAGCCCATCTGCAAGACAGACCCCAAGCAAACATAAACTCTTGTCAATATGGAAGCCACCGTGACCTTGGGCCCAGCTGAGGCTCCTTCTGTCCAATGATCTAAGGAGGGTGAGTCACACACACCGCACATGTTTCGCAGGGACCCTGACTGAGTTGGCAGCATGGTGGGAGGAGTGTCCCTGGATGTTACTCCTGCACCTCAACAGCTGCAGTAACTTAACTGTACGAGAAAGATTCTGAGGCCATGTAAGTGAGCCAATAACCAGACCTCAAATGCAATTTCTCCTTAACCAAGCCACAAAGCACCCATTGCCACTTTAAAGCCAGGGACAGAAACATACTGGAGGGAAATGGGGAGGGAAAAGAAAAGTGAACTTAACTGATTATGGTTAAAATATCTTACTTTTGCAAAATTTATGAAAACACACGACCATGTGAACTCATGGTGAGGCCCCTCCTGGGGCCTCATAAGGGGGCCAGTGAAAGTGAGAGGCCCTGGAGCTTAGGCATCCTAAGTTTCATGATAAATTCACCTCTGCTCCTCTCTCAAAACCTTCCCAGGCTACAGGATTCAGATTAGCTCTTCAGCCTGGCATCAAAGGCCCTGCATGACTGGCTGCTACTCACTCCTCCTGCTTTATATCCCGCCACCATGCCAGGTGCCTGGAGCTGAATGCTCTCTGAGCAGACTACACTGTCTTTCCTCCAAGCCTCTGGGAATGCCTCTGCTCAGGAGGCCCATCACCACTCCAATTCCTTCGCCCACATCCCATGCAGCAGACGCCAGAAGAGATAACCCCTTCCAGGCTCATGCTCACACTTGAGTCCCTCTCCAGGAAACGCCCACAGCCAACGTGTGCTGCCTCACCCAGAGTCATGCCTCTTTCTTGGGGCCAGCCACAGCCAACCCTTGGTTAATCCAACTCTGAAGTTGTGCCAACCCAGGGCTTTGGGTGGGATCTACTGAGCTCCATACTGTGGCAGTATTGCTGTTTGATGCCTCATTCTCCCCAGAGATGGTGATCCTGCCAGCGCTTCCCAGAAAGATGGCTGCGGCTGTCATCTCCATGCCCAAGTCACTTCCAGGCATCCCTCCTGGATCTCATTCATCTCTCAGATGGGCCTTTCTCTGCCTCCACTACCTCTGTGCACATCTCTGTTTGGGAGGCTACCTCATCCCTTTTTTCCTTCCCCCCTCCCTCCCTCCCTCTCACAGGCCTGTCACCCTCCCTAACCCACCGAAGAAGTCCCAAACCTGCCTTCACACCAGTGTGACCCCTTGTGAGGTGTGACAGAGGCTGTCGCCCTCTGGGTTCCCCTTCCTGGGCTCTGGGAAAGTGGTCAATGGCTCCACCGTCATAAAGCTGGCATAGGTTGGAGAGCCTGGGTCAGGCAGGCCTGGCTGCAGGCCACTGGTGATGCTGTTCATGTCCTTCTGGGCCATAGTTACCCCATCTCTCACCCCAAAGTGCCCCTCACTCAACCGTGGAAGGGAAGAGAAGAGCTCACAGAAATGCTGGCTGGTGCACCCCTAGCTGGTGGTGCAAGTTGGGGGAAGGTGGCTGGCAGACAAGGAAGAGGGCCCAGGTAAGGAGATGCAGTGGAATGAATGTTTGTGTTCTTCATATTCATATGTGAATTCCTATGTGAGATTCATATGCATATATGAAAGCCTAAGGCACAATGTGATGATATTAGAAGGTGGCCACCTTTGGGAGGTGACTGGGTCACAAGAGTAAAGCCCCTTCTAAGACTGGTGCCTTTATAAGAAGACATGAGAAAGATGATTCTGCAACCTTCACCAGAACCCAACCACGCTGGCACCCTGACCTCAAACTCCAGCCTCCAGAACTGTGAGAAATATGTACTGCTGTTTAAGCCCCCAGTCTATGGCATTTTTGTGACAGCAGCCCAAGCTGACTAGGACACAGAGGGAGTGAGTGCTCCTGGCATCTCTGCAGGGTGGGGCTGGGACCCAACCTCTAAGCCACTGCTGGTGGAGGGAACCAAGGACCTGGAGGATGGAGGAAGCCAGAGAGTGGCCTCCTTGTCCCTTTTGGACAAATTGGTCCCAAGTCTGGAAATAGGGAGCTGGGCCCAGGACAACTCAGAACATCCCACAGGCCCACAGGGTGAGGGACAACCTCCTCCACAGACTCAGCTGCAAATGCACGGAGGCGATACTCATGCCTTGTAGAAAATATGAGGCAACACAGAAAGGGAAAATTACCCTTCATTCCACAACTCGGAAACCATCCTTCCAATATTTTGGTTTATTTCCTCCTGGATGACTGTGAGCATTTAACATTATGCAAACGAACAATTTCATACTCTGATACCTCAGCACTATTATTTTAAACAAACGTCTTTAACGTTCTTAAAATGCTCTCTAAACGTATGTTTAAATGCCAACAAACATTTCATGGAACGGAAAGAGAGGCTTGAACATTTAAAAGCACAAAATTGCTTTTGAGTGAATTCTGAGCCCAGGACAAGCTGAAGGGGCTGCCTCAGGGGCTAAGTACCATGGAGAGCGCTTGGCAGGGGACGAGATTTTTGCTGGGTTGCTCTCAAAGCCTTCCAGGCAGGACTGCTTTGTTTTAAGGAAGTGCTTGTTTAAATAGTGTGTCCCAAGCAGGGACCACAGGCCAGAAGCCTGAGCTGTGAGGGCCAGTGAGCTAGACACTTAGGTGACTTGCTAGAGAGAGAAAAGATGGCTCAAGGTCTCACCTGAGGAAGGAGACCCAGGGCTCCAACTCCCAGGCCGAGATCCTGGGCTATCCCTGTCACTATGCCTGCCGGCCCCTTCTCAATTCTGCAGGGAAACAGGAAGCTTGACACAGGAGCATCTCAGGGCCTTTCCACTGGACCTGTGTCTCTGAAACAGAATTCATGAAAACTGGGGGTGGCTGTCACTTCCCCAAGATGCCGCATGCTAATGTGAGAGCACATGGAGGACTCTTTCCTGCCCATGAACACACTGAGGCAGGAGCCATCTTTGACCCCCCTCCTTGGGCCAGCATGCCGCCCTCTGCCCTGACCCTGGCTCATGCAGGGAGGGCAAGGTGAGTCCACCAGCCTGGCCTGCAGGGCAGAGGCACCTGGGAGCACCCTCTGTGCTAGGCTTGACCCTGCTCTAACCTATCCAGGGCATGCCTGTTGCCAGCACCCTGAACAGGTGGGACAGGAGCGGACTATCACTATGGCCTCCTAGGGAGCCATGTGGAGTCACTGTGTTTTTTGTTTTCTGGATTTGGACCCTAAAGGGACTGCCCCTCCCAGGATTAGCCAATTTCTAGAGACAGTAAAGAACTCATGCAATTGTGTGACTTTTAAATGCAAACCAACCAACCCAGGGGTTATAATCCAAACACATCCTCTTGTTACCCCAGGGGCAGGTACCAGACAACTAAGGGCTCGAGCCCAGAGCCCACTGACATCATTCACACTGGCCAAACCGAAGCCTGCTTACCCTGCCTCGCCCCTCCCTTTCTACAGAAACCACAGTTACCCCCCATCCTTTGCCTCCTGACCCACCCGGGTGCTTCCATGCACGGCTCCCTGCAGTCCTTCCTTCTGGGATCTGTGAGATACAAACTCTCTTCCACTGGTAATCATCTTCCAGTCTATTGGCCTCACCCCGCCATTTATACTAACATGCCATATTTTAAAACACCACCCTTCCCCATGTCATCTGCCCTCCAGGCCTTCCTCACCAGGAAGGTCTGGCTTTGCTCTGTATGACCTTCCACCTGACTGCTTGGCTCATTTTCCCCTACTGCTGGGCTTCAGTGGCGGTCGGTGACGGGGAAACCTCTCTGAGCTTCCTGCCGGGCCGCTCCTGGGCCCTGTCCTCACTACCTGTCGCAGCCACCTCTTCTAGCTCATGGCCGACTCCCACGGATGGTGAGGTCTGAAGGAGGCAGAGGGGGCTGACACATGCAATGGATGTGAATGAATGAATGAATGTGGACCTGAGGTGACCAGGCAGCCAGATGCGCAGGCCCACTGCCCGTTTTTTTGCCCAAGGGCAACAGGCTAGGCTCAGCTCTCCCCTCTCGGCCAAGCCCACCTCTTGACTCTGTGGGAGAGCTGTGCACCACTGGCTCTTGCTCCTTACCACCCTAATCCTCTCTGCTTCATTTTTCTGAGGCCGGGGGCCCTGAATCCCAAGAGTGCTGCCAACAGTCCCCGCCACCTACCTGGCCCCCACAGTGTCCAAACCCATGGCAGACTGTGAATGAGCTGTGAAACCAAAAGTTGGAAGGTGGGTGGCTCTTTGTGTGTGGCATATAGATCCAGATTGTTCTATCTCTGGGAAACGATGGGTATGGCAACCTGAGTAAGCAGGGGCACAGTCTGGTCATGGAGGCCAAGGGGGAACAATGTGCTTGGGAGGAGCTGCTGGACAGTGTGCACAGTGAGGATCCCAGGCAGCCACACTGTGTCCCAAGCCTGAGCTCTGGCACCCCCTGCCCGGGGCTGGAGCCCCCAGAGGGACAGCTGAACTCTTCATCGCCCTCAACCCTGAGATGTCCTGCTATTTCTCCAAACCAGCCAACCTCCCCCTGCTCCCTCCTCACTCCCCTCTCTCCTTTCCCCTGTGGCTTTTCTCGCAGGGAAGGGAAAGGTTAGGGAGGGCTGCCTTCCAAACAGAAAACTGCACGTAGTAATGAGTAACATATTGAAGAATACCAACACAGACAGGCAGAGGAGCCTGATAGGCCCCCCAGGAGGCACCCCTGCCTCTCCCTCTGCACCTCCACCCACAGTCTCACACATCAAGAATTCCTGATATGGGTCAGTTTGTGCCCTGTGCTCTGGTGAACCGAGGCAGGCTGAGCCCAGCCCCAGCTCTGCCCCCAACACACCCAGCACAGCTCTGTTTTTTTAAACAAATAAAATGTAATTGTCTGTACTGGGCTAAATGAACAAAGGATCCCACCACTAAAATGAATGAAGGGCAATGGCCAGGTCAGTGGTTTCTGTAAGGAGAAGCACTTTGGCCACCTCTGTGCATCTTCCTCACCAAACCCTACCCTTGCCCCACAAGAGAAAGGGAGCCAAACGGCCAGAAGTGCAACCATTCCCTGGCCCAGGTTCTCCCAGTGGCTGGGGCTCCTGTGCTTTTCAAAGCCAGCCCTGCAAACCTGGGTGGGTATGCCTGTGTAGGGCTAGCTCCTACTCCATCCATGTTCTCTCTGTGCAGGGTGGGATGGAAGAAAGTGAGGACAAGGGAGGGGTAGGAAGCCATGCTGAGCTGGACTCAGCCCCCAGCCCAGTGTTTACTGAGCTCATCACAGGGGTTGTGGCAAATGCATCCAGGCCCCCACTCCCTCCACTGAGCTGCTGTGGGGAGGAGGGATACACGGTCAGTTCTGGCTTCGTGAGGTCCCTGGCATATTATTAAAACAACATCCCACCTCCAACTTCTAACAGTTCATGGAGTGAGGGGGGGGGCACAGCTCAATCACCTGGGCGCACCCTTAAAAATACCTGTTCCCGGGGCGCCTGGGTGGCTCAGTGGGTTAAAGCCTCTGCCTTTGGCTCAGGTCATGATCCCAGAGTCCTGGGATCGAGCCCCCCATCGGGCTCTCTCCTCGGCAGGGAGCCTGCTTCCCTTCCTCTCTCTCTGCCTGCCTCTCTGCCTACCTGTGAGCTCTGTCAAATAAATAAATAAAATCTTAAAAAAAAATAGCTGTTCCCAGATCTTTAAACAGAAATCCGTACACAAATGTGCATAGCAGCACTATTCACAATACTAAAAGGGGGAAATAATCCAAATGTCCGACAGGTGAGTGGGTAAACAAAGTGTGGTCTAGTCCTGTAGCGGAGTGCTACAATACGGATGAACCTTAAAAGCAGCCAGGTGTACATGTATGATTCTGCTTCTATGGGATTCCAGAATGGGCAAATCCACAGGGATGGAAGGCAGACTGGCAGTTGCCGGGGGCTGGAAACAGGAGGGAAATGGGGAGTGACGGCTTAATGGGGTCTCCTTTTGGGGTGATAAAGAAGTTCCGCAACTACATAGTAACAGCTGCAGGGCACCGCAAATGTACTAAAAAGCCGCTTACTTGTATACCGTGGTTAAAATGGCATTTTGCCATAATTTATTAAAAAAAAACAAAAACCAGGGGCACCTGGGTGGCTCAGTGGGTTAAAGCCTCTGCCTTCGGCTCAGGTCATGATCCCAGGGTCCTGGGATCCAGCCCCCGCATCAGGCTCCCTGCAGGGAGCCTGCTTCCCCCTCTCTCTCTGCCTGCCTCTCTGCCTACTTGTGATCGCCATCTGTCAAATAAATAAAATCTTTAAAAAAAAAAAAAACACCAAACCAGCACAATCCCCGATCCTTACCTCAAACCAAAACCTGCAGAGGTGAGTCTGGGTATCTGTATCTTTAAGAAGGTGTACCAGGAACTAAAATTAGCCAGAACTTAAGACCTACATAGAAGAAGCTCAGGCGCAGATGACTGGGGGCCTTTGCAGGCCTGATGTTGGGGCCTGTGAGCTGGAGCAAACACCCAACTCCTCACCCTGCCAGGTGCACGGGGATGCCCGTGACCCAGGCTTAGGCTCATCGGCATGTCAGCCCCCAGCGGGTGATTAGCTGAAGAGCAGGCACGTGCTCTCATCTGAGCCTATGAGAATCAAGCCCAGAGTTTTGGCCAAAGGACACCATGAGAAAAGCCCATCTCCTTTCAAATCACTGGACAGTGGGAAGTGGGTCTGGGGGGCTGGCAGGTGCTGGGAGCAGCCACAGAGCTGCCTCAAGGGACAAGTATGCTTTCCGGGGGCACACATGGAGGTACCAAGGATGGACAGGCTAAGCCTGATGCTGAGCCTTGGAACCCAGTGGCCAACAGCCCCCAGTGCTGGCCTTAAAGTAAGGTGACCCAGAACACAGTGTCCACTGGGGGACAGAAGGCTGCTCCTCAGAGGAGGGGATTCCCATGTTGTGAGGGGAGGGCAGTGCTTGAAGCACAGAGACATCAGGTCTTTGGGACATCAGGTTTGGTCCAATAGAGAACTAGTGCGTTGGAAGTAGAGGGCACAGAAACTCTGGAGTGTCACGTGAGAAGAGATTACTAGAAAGGAGGCAGGGGTCCCCTGAGAAGGCCTCATACCCCTCCCCACCCATGTAGCACTGCCCATCCCGAGATCTGTGCATATCACACTGCCTGCCCTCTGCTCCGACTCACCTTGCCGGGTGCACACATGGTCCCATCCAGGGGGGGGCCCTTCTTGGTCTTGCAAAAGTAGGGGTTGTCAGGGTGGCTACACCACAGCTGCTTGCAGGGGTCGAAGGTCCGGAACTAAAAGAGAGCACTGCAGCTCGCCCAGTTGCCTCCCACTGCAGTTGCACTCCCACTCCCCCGAACCCACCCTTGTCCCCCAAGGTCCTCTTGGACACAGGCACAGCTTGGCTGCCCCACACAGGCCTGTGTGGTGCCCTGATCCCCATGTGATTCTGAGGCCGTGAGGACCTCCAGAACGCAGTGGCTGCTTCCTGTCTCGGCTGTTCTCCCCACCTCATCCTCCAGGCTTTGGCCTGCCTGGAGAGACAGCTGGGAGCCAGTGTACCTAGCAGGAAGGCTGAGTGGGCACCCCTCTGGGCCAGGTAGGAGTGGCTAGGAGGGGCTGTCACTGCAGGGCCCCACGGGCACCTACTGTACCCCTGCTGAGGACTTTACCTCCTGAAGCCCTCCCCTCTGCCCTTCTTTTGCTTCAGCCTTGGCCTCTACTCCTTGTACCCCACAGTCACCTCTACTCTGACCTTTCTACCTGCTGTCCCCATACCCTTTCCTCCAGGATGTCCCTGAGGGATCCAGCTGAAACTCAGACCGGGCCATGCCATTCCCCACTTGAAACATTTCTAGAGCTCCCTGTTGCAATGAGAATCCAGCCCACCAAGCTCTTTAGGTGGCCATGCAAGAGCTTAGACCACCTGCAATCGTGGTTGCTTGCTCTGTGGCCTTAGGCAGGTTACTGAAGTGTTCAGTTCCCTCATCTCTAAAATGGGAATACTTTGCTTCCTTCCTTCCTATGGCTGAGAGGAGCATTAGGTCAGATGCTAACGGACACTAATGCTCTTGCCACACTCTGTTGGACAGGGTGGGCCCCATCAGCAGATACAGTCCATTCTGATGAGTGGGGTTCCTGCTGCTGGCTCTGCCCTGGCGCCAGACCCCAGTAACAACTGGTTGCTCCTCTGTCTGCTATGTGCCCACAACTCTAGGCCTCTGCACATGATTCCTGCCTTCTGGAATGTCCTCTCTTCCCACATGGCCTTTACACCTCACTTCTTTCTCAGGGAAGCCCTCTGAACACTGCAGGGAACACAGGGCCTCACCAGCTCCCCTGCCCCCCATCCCTTGCAGATCCCCTGGCCAGTCACCAAGACCATGTCTGGCCTGGCTGGATAGGCACTGGGTGCTGAGCAGGTGAGGGCCCATGGGTGCAGAGGGAGAGGCTGCTGTTCTGGAGGCTAGCTCCGCCCTGCCCTCAGGAGCCACCCCAACACCAGTCACCTCCTAAGAAGCCAGCCCAGATGGGGCAGGAGCACCCGGGGGTGCTCGGACACTCACCGCCGTGCACATCATGTAGCCCAGGCCGAAGTCGAAGCGGCACTGTTCATTCATGGAGTAGTGCAGCCCTGGGAGCTGAGGCAGCGCTGGCCAATCATGGGCAAAGGGGTCATCCCGCAGGCAATCATAGGAGCTGTGAGGGGACACATGGCCGCCACAAGCAGCCTTCAGTGGGGAGCGGCCAACTTTGAGGCAGCTGCAGCCCCTTCTGAAGCCACAGTGGGGGGGCCTGTCTGCACCTCCAGCCCTCAGCCGAGCTGCCTCAGTGTCCCTGCTGTATCTCTTCTCCTTGATGTAAGTTCCTCGGGCATCCCATTAAAGGTGCAGCTGGTGTGTCCACCTTCCATTCAAGGCTGTGGCCCCAGACAGTGGGACCTCTCCCACCACGCACACACTGACCTGCGCTGCTCTCCCTTCCCTCCCCTGCACCTCGGGCTGCAGGACTGAAGTGTGAGGCCTAGGGCTGGGCCTAGGCCCATGGTGGGGCCTGGGGCATCCGTCCTCCTAGAGCTGAGCCCAGGGCTGCGGGCCGTGCTGCTGGCACTGAGGGGTGAGGGGTAGGGGTACTCACTGCAGGTAGCGGCTCAGCTCCTGCTGGCTGCAACGGGACCAGTGGAAGCGGTGGAAGGCGGCCTGCACCAGGGGCGCCATGATGCTGCCCAGCCGCACCTCGTCGCCACAGCGGTTGCCCTGCCCATCGTGCTCCATGCCCAGCCTGTGCAGGGAGGCAAGACCACCTCACTGGACCCTCCTGGGCTGCACTGACCAGGCAGCTGAGGGTGGGGTGCCCCAGACCCTCCCAGCAGCTCCCCAGGGCTTTTGCTGGCCTGCCCCCAAGCCAGGTTTTCCACCAGCTGGATTCTTAAAGCCAGGGGCACCTGGGAAACTGGGTCCAGAGGGCGCCCCTCGGCACCCTGCCCGCCAGGGGTCGCTGTTTCAGGAGCAGGCAGGAGAGGCGGGGGCATCCGCAGCTGGAGCCTCCACACACTCAAGCAGTGTGGGCTGACATCCCTGCATGGACCGACCACGTGGCCCTGCCCTGCGAAGTTTCCCCAAATTCAGAGGGTGCCTGGGGGCTGCACACCTGGGTGGAGTCGTGGCTTCCCCGCCTCTCGCTCTAATTCCGGGCAGGGCTCCCTCAGAGCCCCAGTTATTGGTGTGTAAAATGGGGTAAAGAGGCACCCTGCCCAGGGGCTTGCATGGCATGATGCCTGGAAGGCCCCCAGCACCCACTTGGCCCTCTGATTTGTTCCCTCAAATGGACCTCAGGGTGGGCCTCAGGCCTGGCTTGTGCCGTGCTGGGGTCAGGACTTTACTCCCCAGGTGCTTTGCACATAGGGCATCCCCTGCCCCCACCCCAGGGCACAGAGGGTCCCGATTTTCCCCACACAACAAGGACAGCGAAGCCACTTACACGTGGCCGGTCTCGTGGGCCACCACGAATGCTGAGGAGAAGCCATCCTCGTGGTTCAGAGTGCAGCTGCGGACGGGGTGGCACATCCCAGTGACAGGAGCATAGCCTGGGAGGAGACAAAGGGCGGCTCTAGCTCCGGGCCTGAATCAAAGGGGCTCTGGCCCCAGTGCCCCCCACCATCCCCAGAGCAAATAAGCCAAACCAACTGCACCCTGCTGGCACAGTTCAGGTGACATGCACCCCAGACAGCCAGCCTCAGCCCTGCCCGTCCATGTCCACACTGCAGCCGGGGTCAGTTTCCCGGGTACGGGTCTCAGGTGCTAGAACTCCCTGCCACCTTGGCAGCTTCCTGCCTGTTGTTCTCTTTCCTGCCCTCTCCCATCTTCCAACCTTGCTGAGTGACCTTCTGGCCCCCCAGAAACATGTGCCTTCCCTCCCACTGCTGTAGGAACACTGCTCTCTGAGCCCACTCCCCCTCTGGAGGGTCATCCCTGGGTCCCCTGTGGCTTCCCCGGGTCCTGTGAGACCACAGCTAGACCCATTTCCATAGCACACACAGGGAGCATTGAGGGCAATCTCCTGAAGCTGCTCAGGGCCAAGAGCCAGCAGGTCACCCTGCCCTGCTGTCATGCTGCCAGGACTAGCCAAGAGGACAGAGGAGTAGACCAGCAGCAGACAAGGCCCTCCGAGCTCTCAGTCAGAGAACCTGCACTCTGGCTGAGGAAAGTATGAGCCATGTTCCTTCTGAAGGGTTCCCCTCTTCCAGGGGTCTGTGGGGGAAGGAGCCGGATGAAGCAAGGCGCCCCCAGAGGTGAAGGGTGGGGAAGGGGAGTGGGGAGGGGTGGCTGAGGTAGGCCACATCCCCCTGAAACAGATGCCTAAGGACCCTCCTGCCCTCAGCCAGGCCAGCCTCAACCCCATTCATGTGGCTTAGAAAGAGCCACTGAATTCATAGGTAATAGTGAGGGGACCAAGGAGAGGACTGAGGATTGAGCTAGAACAGCCTAAGCAGTGGGGGAGAAGGCCTGCAGGTGGTCGGCCTATGGAAGAGGTGAATCCCCTGGGTGGGCTGAATCTGATCTGAGGGTGGGTTGTTCTTCAGCTATCTCCAGGGAAACCATAGAGGACAGCCTTCCCACGGGTGGTGAGGGGGAGGGCGAAGGGGGCATGATCCTGAGACCTTACCTACCCCTGGGGAAAACCACGGAATAGGGGCCTAGCCACTTGCCCCTGGATAAGACAAAGAAGTGCATACAGAGCTGTGTATGCAGAGTGCATGCTGAGACACCACCTAGAGGCCCACCAATCAAGGAGCCCCCGCCCTTGGAACTCTGGCCAGCCTCACTTCTCACAGACCCCACGGGGAGATCCCAAGGCAATCCGTTAAAGAGTCGAGAAGAAAGGAAGGTGGGCCTGGTGACCTGGGGTGTGCTACTGTTGTAAAAGCACCGTAATGGAACCACTGTCCTTTCCCCTTGTCATAAACAGGAAAATCTGTATCTTAAAGTGTTTTTTTGCTCTGCAGATTTTAAGATGATTACTCTGGAATCAGTGTCCCAGAGCCAAACTTTGAAATCTACTCTTTGTTATATGCAAAGCCTGCATGTGCTTACTCACACTACCGAGCATATTACATGGGTCTTTACGATCTGAAGGTTTGCAAAAGTGCCTTTATGTTTTTCTTCATACCTTTCTTGCTTATTTTATTTTGCTATTGCTCTTTTTTTTCTGGAAATCTTATTAGATAGATATCATACCTCTTGGGTTGAGCCTCTTTGTCTTCATTCTATTTTAATCTTTTTGGATGCCCTTGACTTGTTTTTTAAGATTATTTATTTATTTATTTATTTAGAGAGCATGCATGAGCCAGGGAGGAGCAAAAGGAGAGGGAGAGAGAGAGTCTCAAGCAGACTCCGTGCTGAACATAGTGCTCGATCTCACAACCCTGAGATCATGACTGGAGCTGATCAAGAGTTGGACGCTTAACCAACTGAGCCACCCAGGTGCCCCTGCCCTTGACTTTTTATTTCAGCTTCTGAATTTTCAACTTTACCCATTATATCTTTAGTTTCATAAAAATTATTTGCTGCTCTCTAATTCTTCCTAGCAACCTGTGCTGGGTTTATGGAATGTATTTTCTCAACTGTTCTGGGAACTATTACTTTTTTTTTAAAATTCTTCCTCAGATTCCAAATTATCTCTCTCTCTTCCAGAGTCAGTTCTCCAATTCTGTTTCGCATCTTGGTCGACTTTTTCATGGTGTAAGTTTAAATTAAAAAAAAAAAAAAAGGTCTGGCCATTCTTAGGTGTGCTTTCACATTTTGAAACAGAAGAGGAGCTCACCTGCTATAGAGGTTATGATGGTTTCTCTCCCTGTGAAACAGTTCTGCTCCCCATTAGAGCTCTCACCTGGACAAAAGTGCTGACAGAGTGCACTGTTTGTCACTGGGCTTCCTTCTATGACAGGAAACTAGCAGCCCCTCTGAATGAAGAGGCACCAACACCAACCAGGAGCCTTACTCTGAGCTCAGTGGGATCTGGAGTCCCACTCCATGTTCCCACCTGAATCCTGTTCTGGCACCCATCTGTGTGGCAAAAGGGGCAGCTGTAGTGCCAGAGAGATGTTTTCTTAACATAAACTCATCTGGGCTCTGGTCAGGGTCACTTGGGAAGTCTCACTAGTTACACAGATATAGCAAGTGGGCAGCAGAAAGAAGCTAAAGGCCAAAAGAGTGGAGAAAGATGCCATGCAGGAAGTATCAAAATTCATGGAAGGAAGTGGTGCATGTAATGAGCATGTACATTATATAAGTATACTTATTGTTATAAAAAGGATCACCAGAATTATCAACCAGAAACTAATAAATATGACTATCTATAGAAAATGGGAATGGAGTAAAATGGATCCACTCTTCTGAATGTATATTTTATATGGCTTTTCAAAGTTCTTTCTTTTGAAGTGTGATATACATCCATAAAAATGCACAAGTCCTAGGATACAATAAATGAACCATCACAAAAGGATCACACCTATGCGACTGTATCATCATTGCAGAAGCCCCTTCTTGTTGTCTCCAACCATGACATCCTCTCTCAAAATAGGTGAAAATATTTGCAAACTATCTATCTGATAAGAGGTTAATATCCAAAATATATAAGGAACTCCAACAACTCAATATCAAAAACAACCAGCCCAAAATAAAAATGGGTAGAAGACCTAAATAGACATTCTTTCAAAGAAGACATCCAGATCGCCAACAGGTAGAGGAAAAGATGTTCAACATCACTCACCATCAGGGAAATGCAAGTCAAAAACACAATGAGGTATCACTTCAGACCTGTTAGAATGGCTAGTATCAAAAAGACTAAGAGATCACAAGTGTTAGTGCAGATGTGGAGGAAATGGAACCCTTGTGCATTGTTGGTGAAAAACAGTATGGAGCTTCCTTGAAAAATTTAAAAATAGAACTATCTATGATCCAGCAATTCTACTTCAAGGTATTTATCTGAAGAAAACACCAACACTAACTCAAAAAGCTATCTACAGCCCCCATGTTCACTGCAGCACTATTTACAATAGCCAAGACATGGAAACAACATAAGTGTCCATCAGTGGATGAATGGATAAAGAAGATGTGGAGCATACACACACTGGAATATCATTCAGCCATAAAAAGGAAATTCTGCCATTCACAGCAACATGGATGGATACTGAGGGCATTATGCTAATCGAAATAAGTCAGGCAGAGAACAACAAACACTCTGTGATCTCACTTATATGTGGAATCCAAAATATAAATCAATCAATCAATAAAAGCCAAACTCATAGATACAGAGGCAGTGGGTAGGGGGTGAAGGGGGTCAAAAGGTACAAACCTCTGGTTATAAGATCTGAAGATGTAATATACAGCATGGAAACAATAGCTCACAATACTGTATTGTGTATTTGAAAGTTGCTAGGAGAGTAGGTCTTAAAAGTTCTCATCACAAGAAAGAATCTTATAACAACAATGTGTGGTGATGGATATTAACTAGGACTACTGTGGTGATCATTTCACAATATATACATTTATCCTATCATTATGTTGTACATCCTAAACTAATATAATGACATGTCAATTATATCTCAATAAAAAATTAAATTAAAAAAGAAGGGGTGTCAAGCTTCACTTCTTCCCCCCAGTTTGGATATTTGCCAGACCTGACACCATTTGTTGAAAAGAACATCTTTCCCCTCCACTTCACAATAAATCAAGTATCCATCCACAGGTGAGTTCAAGTCTGGACTCTGTGTTCTGTCCTCACGATTCATTTGTCAACTCTTGCAACAAAATACACTCTTCAACTACTGTATTTTGGGGAGCACTGAATACTTTGCTCATCTTCTCCAATCATTCTTGACTGCTCTTGGCCCACTGCATTTCTGGAAGAACATTAGAATCAACTTGTTGATATCTCTAACTATTCTGCTGGATCTGAGCTTGCTCTGGAGTGCACTTGCATTCTCTGGCAGGTCGGTTTGGAGAAAATTGATTTCTTTACAACAGCAAGTCTCCCTATCCATTAGCATGGCATACCCCTTCCTTGGTGTCATCTTTTATAACGTCTGTACGTGTGTTCTACAGCTTTGGGGTCTGGATCTTGGACATCTTTTGTTGAATTTATTCCTAGGTGTTTGTATTTTTTATTCTTTCATTATTCTAAGTGGTGCTCGTTTTCAAATTTTAATTTTTTGCTGTTAGAATACAGAAATTCAATTGATTTTTATATATTGATGATATATCTAGGAAATTACTCAATAACGCTACTGACTTATTTGTAGATTCTTTTGGGTTTTCTACGTACACAGCATATTATTTTCAAATGAGAGTTTGATTTCTTCCTTTCTGACCCTTATATTTTTATTTTTTTCTTGCCTATTTCACTAGCTGGGACCTCCGCTACAATGTCGAATCCAAGTGGTGATAGCAAGTATTCTTGACCCATTCTCAGGCCTAGGGGAAATCCTTTCAACATTTCACCATTACATATGATGTTTGCTAGAGCCTTTTTTTTTCCTGCTAAGTATCCCTTATTACATTTAGAACATTTTCTTCTATTCCTAGTTTAATAAGATATTTGATCATAAATAGATATTTTTTTGTCAAATAATTTTTCTTCATCAATTGAGATGATTTAATAAGCTTTTATCCTTTGTTCTATTAATTTGGTGAATTACAATGATTGATTTTAATATGTTAAACCTTGCATTCCTAGGATGTCACACAGTGCTTTTTATACATAGCTCTGGATTTGATTTGCTAATATTTTGTTTGGGATTTTGTATATATACTCATGGGAGAGATTGGCCTATAACTTGTTTTTGTCAAGTCAATCTCAGATTTTGGTATTAATCTTAGCAGGTCTCATAAAATCAGTTGGAAAAATGTTCCTCTCTTTTCTTTCTGTGAGAAATTGTGTATGATTGGTATTATGCTTTGTTAAAATTTAGGAAAAATTCTCTGGTGAAACCATCAAGCCCTGGAGCTACTTTGAAGGGAGGCTTTGAATCATAAAGTCAATATCTTTAGTTGATATGAGACTATTTGGATTTTCCTTTTTTTCCTCAGATTTTATGTCTGTCAAAGAATTTATACCTTTCATCTAAATTAATAAATTTATCAGCATAATGATGTTCAAAATATCATCTCATTATCTTATTACCTTTTTTAAAGTCAGATTTATAATCAGACCCCTTTTATATTCCTAATCTTAGTAAATCTGTATTTTCTTCCTTTCTTTTTTAAACTAGCATGGCTGGGGGCATTCCGGTTCTAATTGATGTCTTTCAAAGAACCAAATTTTGATTTTATTGATTTTCTTTATAATTGTTTCCCATTTCAACAATCCTGCTCTTACATTTATAATCTCCTCCCTTCCACTTTTGTTGAGTTCAGTTAGCTGTTCTTTTTTGAATCTCTTGAGATAGATGTTTCTATGACTGACTCTTTAGATGTTTTGGTAAATACAATTTTATCATTATGTTAGCTACATCCACAATTTTTGATGTGCCATACTGTCACTATCATTTTGTTGAAAGATATATTCTACTTTGTACTGTTACTTCTTTGACCCACAGATTACTGATGAGCACACTGCTTAATTTTCAAGCATTCATAATTTTTCGAGTTATCTTTCTTTTCCAGTGTGTGGTTTTGATCTTCTGTCTTTTGTTGAGATTTCCCTATGGCGCCATGTAGTCTGCTTTGGTATGGTTTCATGTTGCAGTCATCAAGAGTGTGTATCCCTTAACTGTCTGGTGTTGTATTCTATAATTCATTAGGTCGTTTCTTCATTCAAGTCTTCTGTATCCTTACCAACATTCTTATCTGTTGTTCTATCAGTTACTAAGAATATGTTAAAATTGTCAATTATAATTGTAGGCCTTGTCAATTTCTCCTTTTAGATCTGTCAGTTTTATATAGTTTGAATTTTTAAGTGAAATCCTTTAACTTCTAAAGATGGAAAACTTATTCAAATTTGTTTTTTAAAAATGGGGGGAAGCAAACAACTCTGCCTTGGATCCCATCTGGTCTTTGGGCTGCCAGGCCCAGGCTTGGGCCATTTCACCACCTTTGACCTTCGCTGTCCCCCTGAGGGATGCAGTTTCCTGGGAGAAATGGCAGAGGCCACAGTGGTTTTTGATGAGCCAAGAGGTCATGAGAGCTTACACAGCCCTCACTGGCTAAGGCGGCCACAGCCTCTCTCTGCCCTGACACCATTCCCAGCCTGGACCAAGGCTGCCAGGGACCCTCACAAGGGCCAGTGGCTCATGCCCAGCCTCCCTCCTTTCTGGGTCCCGGCAGAGCTGAGGCTCACCTTGCATGCCCGAAGGTCCGAAGTCCTGCCGTGTGAGGAAGATGGCGTGATCGTGGTACTCATCATGACCTGTGTCTGGCTTCTGCTGGAGGTAAGCCCAACGGCAGACGTTCTCCAGGCTCTGGGAGGGGTTCCCAATCTCAATGAGGCTCATGGACTGCAGGAGGGGCAGGAGAGATGGAAGCGAGGGGTTAACATGTCGGGTAGACAGGATGGGAGCTGAGCAGGCAGTAGTGCTCACAGACCCCCCCTCTGCTGGGGCCCTGGGCCACGTGGAGCTGAGTCTGGTCCCCCTCAGGACCCACCTTTCACTTGGCTCCACTCTTCTGAGTGGAGGAAAGGCTCCCCAGTCACACACGCCTGCGTGAGTTTCCACATGAAACCACTGCCCACTTCTCAAGTGAGACATGGAAGCCAAGTTCTGAGGTCATTTGAGGCCTCACACAGTCCATCCCACCTCACCCACTTCCAGGGGCCTCTGTGGCGGTCTATCAGGCTCCTGTTCTGTGCGGGCCCTGGGCAGGAGGCCAGTGCAACGTGGACCTCATGTTGAAGAGCTCACAGTTCTGGCAGGGTCCCAGGCAGGGCAGATGGAACTCCCAAATGGTGTGGAAGCCCAGAGAAGGGGACGGGATGCCCTACGTAGCCCCCTTGTTTGAATGTCTTACAGAAAACAGCATGAACACCATAGAGGAGAAAAACTGCAGCAGATCTAGCAAAGGAGCCACATACAGAACAGGAGCATAGTGATAATTCCCTCAGGAACCGTGCACGGACAGGAAGCCCCACATCCCACTGGTATCATGACGCATACCCGAGACCCAGGGTGGGCTGCGGGACAGGCAGCATAGCAGCCCACTCTGCACCACGGCGTTGGAATTCCCTCTCTCATTCAGTCCTCACAACCACCCTGAGAGGCAGGAAAATGAGGCTCAGAGAGGTCAAGTAACTTGCCCTTAGCCACACAGCTGGGAAGCCTAAAACCCATGTCTATATTCAATGCCCTGCCCTAAACTGCCTCCCCAAACAACACATACACCATATTGTCCCCAAAGCAAGCACCCCCCCCCCACCGTGCAGCATGCTTCCCTTTGCTCTCTGCTGTCCTCACGCCAGGCAGCATGTCTACTCCTCTCACTATGAATTCCCACCACCAAATAGTTCCCTCCAGGCAAAGAGTCCTGATGGACAGGATCCATCTGTCCATAAAGCAGAGCTATGCATTCCTTAGTAGACATGTCTGCAGGTGTTTGGTTTCTTCCCTGGCATAAATACATCCATTAAGCATAGCCAGATGCTCCTTTTCATGTATAGAAGGAGTGAAGAGTAGATATAGGTACTGCTGGGAACCCAGGCTGTTCCAGAAGAAGGAAGAATGATTCAAGGCCGGGGAGGACCGCTCATTGCCAGAGTTCTCTTGCATCATCCGAGTCAGTGACTTACAAGATGGTGCACCAGTTCCCAACTCCCAAACACAGAACACCTGGGAGGTAAGAGTGCTTGTTATAACAATACCTAGTGAGTCCCAATGAAGGAAGTCACAGACTAGAATCAGAGCTGTGGTGACCAGAACCCACTGGACCAGGCACAGAGATGGACAGCCCAGAGGAAGCGGTGGCAGGGAAAGGGACGTATGGGACTGCCCCAATCATGACCGGAAAGAGAGTGTGACTACCTCTGGCCAGTGAGCTGTGAGCAGAAGTGACCTGTGTCTCTGCCCACAGGAGACCCTGCAGCGATCTCTCCTCACTGGCATGTCAACCATCAGTGTTGAGATGGTGGCTGCTCTGTCACCCAGACCCCAAGTGACAGAGACACGGAACACGTAACAGGAGCGGGAAATAAGTATCTGTTGTCATAAGGCCGTAGCACAACCTTGCCCACACTGACTGACACAGGAGGGGCGGAGGGAGTGTTGCATCTGTGTCCCATCTAAGTCAGACGCCTGCAGGTCAGCCCGAGT
Organism: Mellivora capensis; assembly: GCA_004024625.1. Taxonomy (NCBI): domain Eukaryota; kingdom Metazoa; phylum Chordata; class Mammalia; order Carnivora; family Mustelidae; genus Mellivora; species Mellivora capensis. The sequence goes on along the minus strand of PISX010005357.1, from coordinate 14,129 downwards.
CCCCGCCAGGTGGTAGCTGCCTCCAGAAAACCTTACGAGGTCGCAGCTCTGAAGAAGGAATCAGGTGGGAGGATCTCCTTTCTAAGGAATGAGCTCTGGGTGGAAGAATAAGGAAAAGATTGTTGTGGGCAGATGTGAGTTGGTGCTAGAAATTGGGGCCTGTGCTTGTCCCCAGTGAGCTGAAGATTGCCAGCCCAAGTCCAGATCTGAGGGATATCACCAGGCCGCCAATGAGAACTCGATCTAGGATGGCCACAGAGCCCCCACTGGTGTGTGACCTCCCCACTCACGAAGCCCACAGAGCAGCTGAGTGGCCTTGCTGGGCCACCTCACGAAGGGTGCTCTGGTTCCTCCAGGGCCATGTCTGCCAGCCCACATATCAGAAGGTAATTGCCCATGATGGGCTGGCCGGCCCTCAGGGCTCTTAGGGTTCCACTGTTGAGCTAATTCTAATCTGTTTCCCTCCAAAGCCCTGGTGGGCTGCAGTTACTCATGCCTAGACTTGTCTGACAACAGCAGCCCAGGCCCCCTTCAGTAAAACTTCCCCTCTGTACATCTGGGTGTGACCCCAGGCTCAGTGGCGGGAGGGTTCAAGGCCTGGCTAATCCCAGCACCACATCTTCCTGGCACCATGCTGGCTTGGAGTGAGCACATAACCAAAGTGGGCCAAGGAGATGGAAAGGTGTGAGGCCATGAGTCAGGAGCTGCTGGCGCCCCTGTCCCCACAGGAGGAGACCCCACTTGAGGAAAAAGCCAACACAGAGAGAGCTGGGCCTGGGCTGGAGAAGAGTCAACTCCTGGTGTCCTCACATGACCACCTGGCTCACCCAGACCTTAGGCCACCCTGCTGTGGATCTCTTAGGTCACTGTGTACCAGGTGATTCCAAAAATGTATGGCCTGAAAACCTCCAAACATTTATCATCTATTTCTGCAGGGCAGGAATCCAAAAGCAACATAGCTGGGTACTTTGGCTCAGGGACTCTCCTGAGACTTCTGGCAAGCAGAGGTGGGGACTGTGGTCTCATCTGAAGGCTCCACTGGGGGAGGACCAGCTCCCATGCTTGCTTGCTTGGCTGCTGGCAGGACTCAGCTTTTTGTGGGCTGCTGGGCCAAGGTTTCCAGCCACACCCCAGAACAATAACCTACCACAACCTGCTTCCTCCAGCATTGAGCAACCTGAGAGACGGCAACACAGTGCACACCCAAGACAGGAACCACAGGCTACTTAGAAGGGAATCTCAGTCCCGCCCACACTCAAGGGGAGGGGACTATTCCAGGGTGTGAATACCAAGAGGTGGGGTCACAGGGGCCCTCCTAGAGGCTGCCTGTTGCAGAGATGCGTCTCATTCATGTGTGTCTGGCAACCTCTCCCGTAAAAGTCGTTGTGAGTTGTTTTATCGTCACTTGCTATGAGAGTCTTGAGCAATGTACTTTTTCATTGGGTGAACCACGGAAACTCCAGTCAAGGGCAGTGGCTGGTCTCCAGGGTCCAGCAGGTGTGCCCCACACCAGTGGGAAAAGAACTCTGGCCACATCTTTGAGGAGGAGTCCGAAGTCCAGCCAGAAAGACACACCCGTTTCAGGGCCAGAGAGCAGGAAAAGGACCACACGGTCAGGGACAGAACCAAGGGCAGGAACCAGGCTGAGAGAGGCTCATAGCAGGTTGGGGGTAAGGGGGAAGAGGCCAGAGTGCTCAGGAGGTAGACTTGTGGGAAGTGCTGGGAGGGTGTTGAACTCCCAAATGCCAACAGGGGTGAGACAGGTGATGTAACTCAGTGAGACAGGTGGGTTGTATGAAAAAAACAAAACTATCTTTTGTGTTGCCCATTGAGAAGGGCTAAGAGTACACAGAAATATCTCCTCGGCGTGATAAAGAAGGTGAGGGTCGATCAGTGGTAAGCGAGGACAGTAGCAAAGCCAGGGTGAGAGCACTCAGTGCCCCGCTACTGCGGGTATGCAGAAATGTGGGGACCCCGAGCTGCCAGACTGGATTTTTCAGGCCAGTGTTTGAATCTGGAGCTTCCAAAGTAAGCCGACCTCCTAGTAAATGTTGACCCCACTTAAAGTCAGTTACGTGGACAAAAAAAAACACATCCCCTGGGTCACCGTGTTGACAACCGAGGAATAAAGGTCCTCAGGCAATCAGCCCCCACAACGTGCCCTTCTCCACTGGCCCCAACACCTGCAAGTGCCTCCTTCCTTGCAGAGATTCCTATGGTCCAGCCCAGCCGCCCAGCCCCTCTGGCAGCCGGCGTGATTCTGCCACTGCGGCAGGATAATTTATTGAAATATTGATTTGCGCTTTGTTCTCGCCTTGTCTTTGCCTATTTCGAGAAGGCATACTGCCACGTGCATTCTCAGGTCCCACAGGGGCCTGAGCTGCAGGGTCCAGAGCAGAGGTTGTCTGGGACCCCCTCCCAGCTTTTGGGTTCTGAGGGCACTCCCAGGGGGTGGGGGGAGAGGGGCAGAGAAAGGGGCCGGGAAAGGGCTGCACCAGGAGGGAGTGGTCCTAGGGAAGCAGATCTCAGAAAACGCGGGCTATGTGCTGGGCTCTGGGAGCAAGCAGCCCAGATGGGACTCTCAGAGATGGAGGAGGAAGGTGATGTCAGCTTTTAGGCACCCAAGAGGCAGAGCTGCTTGTATATCCTATCACTCTGCCCATGTCCTAACTTTCTGAGGGCTCTGGCCCATCTAAGACGTGCACGAAAGAACCTAGGACGGGGATCCTCATCCTTGCTGGGTCTGGAGCATTCAGGAGGATGTGGGTATGTGGGGGCCAGCCCGAGTCCTGACCGTGACCTGTGCCCTGAAGCAGGTACCCGGCCTCTGGATCACAGAGGAGGCAGGGGATGCGGGAGGAGGACAGTGTGGAATGGGAGCATTGCTAGTGCCCTACCAGGAGAATCAGGATCACGGCATGGCAGGAGATGAGCAGGAAAGGTGTGTGGGCTGGCAACCGGGGGAGGAGGAGGTTACGTACAATTGTGTACGCCCTACACAGGCGTACACAAAGCCTCTGGCTTTGGTGGAAGGTGGCAAGGGGGCCAACACAGGATGCATGAGGAGAGGACTTCGAGCTTGCAGGGGGCATGTGGGGTCCACAGCATCTGGGGACACCATCAAAGGATTGTCTTCTCCTGACCAGCTTGCTTGCTTGGTAAGACCTGACAGTTTTGCTTTGGGGTGCTCTCCCATTTATCTGGGTGCAGCCCCTGGGGGATCAGTCCAGGTGCTCTGCCCACCCCTGAGCACGGCTGGGCCCAAGACCAGAATGAGACCAGAGGAATAGAGGCTCGAAAGGAGTGAACAGGTTGAAGCAGGTTTTTCCTGGAGAATTCCCCCAAGAATATGCCTCCATCACCCCAGATTTAGCTTTTCCTCCACCTCTCCTCCCACCTCCTGAGAGCTACCTGGCCTTCCCACAGGTTCCTGGAGCTTCGGAGGACTCCTGGCAGACAGAGATATCCAAGCAGAGGAGAGGGGAGACCCCATGAGAGTGGTCTGAGCCAGCCCCTGTGGCTCACTTGGATTCTGATGGTTCCTCTTGCTGCAACCCGGCCGCCATCTCTGCCATCCAGCCACATCCACACAGCCCTCTGATGGGCCCCACTTTCTGGGACCCCACGGACCCTGCCCTGTCTTTGCCATTGACGACAGCTTGTGAGCTGACTCTCCTCCCAGCAAGGAGAGGAAACATCTATTTCTCCCAACCAGATCTTCTTCCAAAGTGCCAAAGAGAGTTGGCTGTTTCAGTTAAGAAAGACAGATTCTCACACCGGGCTGGCTTAGAGCACCTGCGTTCCTCTCAGCCCTCAAGGCACCTGTCTCTTGGCTGCCTGCTAGCCTCTGCATGGGTTTCTCTAGGAGAACCTGTTTGTACAGCTTGCCATTCCCACCTGTGCAGGGATGGGGACCATGCGTGAGCCCAGCAAGTGGGTGACCACAGCACTGGTCAAGGACCTCGCAGATGGGAGCTCCTCCCCCGGGGGGTGCTGTGGGTGCACAGAGCGAAGTGCAGTGGAGTGGTGGTTCCCCGTGGAAGGGGCATTTCCGCACCCTGCGGGGGCTGGGTAGTAGGTCCAGGTTTATAGGTGGCACCTAAGTTAAGCTGTAAAATTGCCCTAAGATACAGGTGCTGTTATTATCTGCAAGAGGAACCGCATCAAGGCCAGCTGAAATAAATAGCCCAAGTCTCCCTGCTACACCTAGGTAGAGGTGGGTCTGGAAACCACGCTGCAATCCGAAATGTCCTACTCCCCAGGCGGAGAAAACCAGAGGGTCAGGAAAGGAAGGGCGGGGCCCCAAGGTGGCCACCAGGTGGCGCTGCTGCCACAGGAACGGTAGAGCCGGGCCCACCGGCTGCTGGGATGCCAGGCTGCACCTCTGAGTGCAGGCAGGCAAAGGGGACTTTGAAGGCCAGAGACAACCTCTGGGGTCCCATGCTACATACGCCAATTAAGACCTGGTCAGAAGTTCTGTTCCAATCATTGCTCTCTGACATTTCCAGTTTGCCCTTGAATGAACTGAATGATTTATGTTCTTCCCTCCTTCCGTCAAGGACCAGTAGCCTGAAGGCCGGTCCAGCAGCCTGGAATAGAACCCAGCTGTGGGGTGGCTATCCTGGTGCAGCCACATCTCAGGAGCCCCCACAGACCCCAAAGCTGTCCAGCAGCTCGCCAGGGCACGTGCAGGTGACAGGTGGGGCTCACCTGGGCGGTATGAGAGTCCTGGGGTTGGAGACCTACTCATCTCTCTTCCACGTGTGTTCTCGGACAAGTTACCTCACTGTGCGGAGCTCCCTATCTGCAGAATGGGTACAACCACAGGGCAGAGCCAGGAGCACAGGGGCTCTGTCAGTGACGGTCAGCACCGATAAATGTTCCTTGTCCCTGTCGCTGTGGTGGCAATGATGATAAAGATGCAGGCTTGATGCCAGTCCCCTGGAGAGCCAGCCCACCTTTAGGGGCTGCCTGCAGCTCATGTTCCAGGGGATTGGGCTTCAACCCACCAAAGCCTTCTCATCTGTCCCAGACAGCGGACCCAGAGCCCAGACCTGCAAAAGGGCAGGGCCCACTGGGCTCAGGTGAGCGGAGCATGCTTTTTGACCTTGGCACTGTGGACACTGGGGGCCAGGTACTTCTGTTGTGGAGGCTGTCATGTGCACTGCAGGATGTTCAGCAGCATCCCAATCTCTACTGTTCGATGCCACTGGCATCCCATGGCAGTAATGGCAAAATCACCCTCCGTGGGGAAGCACCTGAGGGGAGCAAGGGGCAAGGAGCCTGGGGCTTGCACGCCCCAGCCAGTGGAATAAGAGCATTGCAGCCCCCTCAGAGCCAAGCAGCTCCCCACAGCGTAAGGTCTGCAGGCCACCCAGCCCCTGGAGCCGGCAACCCCACTGTCAGGTGGGGGTGGCCATGCGCCTGCCCCACGGATGCTGTGTGTGGGTGAAGTGAGCTCAGAGCTCACCGGGACGGGCATCTTGGACAGCCAACAGGCCAGACAGGAAAGCCCCTTCTTTCTGTGCCTGGGACTCCCTTACCATGAAGGCCTGCTATTTCCAGAGAAAAGCCAAGCTGCCTGCACGGGATTCTCAGCATGAACCTTCTCAAACTTAGCCATGGCAGGCCTCCGAGGGACAGGGCCCAACCCCTGCGAATCCTCGTGCTTCTCTGGAGCCTGGGACGACTGGCTCAGGAGGTAGACCGGGACGATAGGGACCAACCACCATTAGGTTGGAGCATAGGACCCAGACTCTGGGGAGACTGGGGACTGTCCCTGAAGCGCTCCAAACCCCCTCATACCAACAGGGCAGCCAAGGTCAAGCACGGGTGAGCAATGGCCAAGGACACACAGTAAGAGGGACAGTGGCACTAGGCCCTGGGACACAGACCCCTTGACCCCAGCACTCTCTTTTCTCATCTCCCACCAAGGGATCCACAGCCTCAATTTCTTTCCCTCCAACACTGAAAAATCCCTGCAAGCGCTCTGTACTTGGTCTTCACTTGGGTCTTTCACGACCAGATACCTTATGTTTTTCTCTGATTATCCCCAAGTCTCTGATTTCCCTTTGCTTTGATTTCCATCATCCTAGGAAATATTTAAAATGAGAACAGTTCAGTAGCTTTGGTGCCTTCTCAAAAAAATCAATTGAAAAGCCAGTTGCTATGCAACCCTCAAGTGTTGCTGATGGTCTGCTCCCTGGCTGATGGCATGTTGTATAAAATAAGATAATCTCTTTTCTTCTGTCTTTTTTCTTTTAAGAAATGGAGAAAAATGTTGTTTTAGGAAAAATTTGAGATAACTCGGAGGCTTCTCATAAGCTGGAAGACAAACAACATGTCACTCATGTAAATGCTACCGATTTTATGCCCTCTGGAGTCTTGTGGGGTCTGGGGACAGGCTTGGGGGAACTGGTCTATTCCCATCATAATTTGGAATGAATAATGGGATCTGAATACAGGGGCCGCTTTCTGCCCCGAGTCTGCCTTAGCCCATAGCCTTGGCTGAGAACCCCCAGTTCCTGGGGGGCACTGCTCCATCCCCTCTCCGCACAGGGGTCCTAGCTACAGTCATCTTGGCTTGCCTGATGCTTAAACCCACCCAGGGATGAGGTTCTCCCTCCTTGCCGGGAACAGGAGTTCCCTGAGGAGCAGCTCACCAGAACATACCTGCAGATGAGCCAAACCCCATCTCCAGATTCCCAGTCTAGAAGCCCTGCCTGGTTTCTCCCTGAATGAGGAGAACCCATTCCCTCCGACACAAATGCTGGGCCTCTTGTTCCTCAGACCCCTGCTGGGAGGTCATGGGCCCAGCCACTCCATCCAGGCCACTCCGTGCTCGACTTCCCTCAAGACTCTGAAACGATACTCTTTCATTGGTGACTTCACGAGGAGCTCACGTTCCACTCCTGGAGAGCACGCGGGGCCCAGATTGACCTACTCCTTCAGCTCCCATGACGCCCCACAGAGACCTCTGAACAGGGCCTTGCCCCCTGGGTGGCTGTGCAGATCAGGGCCTGCAACCGGTGGGCACACCCTGTTAACTGTCACCAACAAGATAAGTGCTCAAACGAGAAACTCTTCTAACAATCTGATGGTGTGATTTTATGTGAACGGAATTTAATAATAAAAAGTCTGGGCTGGATCTTTTTGCAGATCTTAGTTTTGTCACATTTTGCTTTTCTAATAATTCCTTTGAAATATACTTTCCAGGAGTATCGGTCAGTGATGGACCTTCGGGACTGGGGTGTTCTGTGTGTCTGGCTCAGCAACCTTGGCCCTACAGCTGCTCTTCATGGATGGTCACTTTCCTGAGTTGGCCGATGCCTCCAGGTCAGTGAGACGGGCCCTGTTTTCCTGTAGCCGCTGCTATGAGTCCTGTGGCCCACGACTGTGCTCACTTCAGTAGACCAGAGCCAGGCACGCTGCACAGTCCCTAGGTTCCTAATGCTCTGTGTCCAGGCTGAACACCCTGTTCCAGCAACACTGGACCAGCAGGTGGGGCCTCCCCCGAGTCCCCTCACATCCGGGTACCTGTGCAGCGCCAGCCTCCCTGTGGTTGGCCAGCTATGTCCTCCTAACTCTTTCTCCCTGCCTGCCCTGCTACAGGGTGTCCTCCCTCAGGAAACCGAGAGCCACATTACGGACGCTGAAGGAGGACCGAGCATCAGTCAGGCCCCGTAACTTTCTGGAATCCCTCAGGATACATCATGGGCACCAGCTTCTCCCAGAGACCTCCACCACAGCCTCATGGGCCTGACCTGGGCCCAAGGGCTTCCAGGGGACAGGTAGGGTAGGGCAGGACAAGGTAAGCAGAGCGTGGGGTGAGCTTGGCTTACAGGAGACTGGTCAGCCCAGCTGGATCCCCAGGGGCCCGGAGAGGGCCAGGCTGAGGAGACTGCAGATGGGCGATCCCCCAGATTCTGCTACGTTCTCTATCCTGACTCCTCCAACGTCATAGGCAGAGGCCTGAGGCCAGTCTGCTGAGCCAGTGGCTGGGGCACAGTGGGCCCTCTCTGGATTTCGCTCTGAAAGTATGCATCTCGCTCCAGATTCTCCTTTCTAATTCCTAAACTCCTTCCCACATGAAGTTGGGGGGCTGGGAGGGGCACTGGTCCCCCTGTGCCCCTCTCAGTTTCCACTCTACTAGTCCTGGTCTCACTGAGGCTGCCCTACTGCCCAGGTGAGGTCCAGCCACCCCTCTTGCCAGCTTCGGCCTGCCCACCTCCCCATATGTCCCTGGGAAGAGCAGACTGCAGCCTGACGCTGGGGTCCGTGCCCACTCCCCTTACTCCCCACTCTGCCTATGGAAGACTTGGCTGGGGGCGGGGACACACATGGCCCTGGCAAGGAAGAACCCCTTCCCATGAGGCAGCATGTAAGGGGCAGGGCCAGACTGGCCTTGGCCATAAGGTGATTTGGCCTCACCTGCAGGTAAAGCCATGCACCTGCGGCAGCCTGCATTCCAGTCCAGATGGCTTGCTCAGAGGTCCCCTAAGCATGCAGGTGGCAGAGTCTCTGGGCCCAACTGCAGGAAAGGGAAGATAGTGACCCTGAGGGCAGAAGGACACAGATCCCTCCCCACTGTCCCCAAGCCACCACAGAGAGGAGGTGCCAAGTGAAAGCAGGAAGTCCCTTCTATGTTCTCCTTCAAATCAGGAGAAAAATGTTGGACATGTCAGAGCCCTGTGGCATACCACTAGAGACCCTAATCAAGTGTATTCAGTTCATCGGGATTACTTGGACTCTACCAGTTTTAAATGCTTTAAAAAAAATGTAAACCATCTTTTCATAATTAAAAATGCACTATTTTAGGGCACCTGGGTGGCTCAGGTAGTTGAGCGACTGCCTTCGGCTCAGGTCATGATCCCGGACTTCCAGGATTGAGTCCCGCATCGGGCTCCCAGCTCCTTGGGGAGTCTGCTTCTCCCTCTGACCTTCTCCTCTCTTATGCTCTCTCTCACTCATTCTCTCTCAAATAAATAAATAAAATATTTTAAAAATTTTTAAAAATGCACTACTTTAAAAGAAACATGCTTATATCAAGAAAATTCAGTAAAAGTGCAAAGGGGAAAATAAAAATCCATGGCCAACCACCCAGAGAGAAGTAATAGTTACATTTGATATACTCCTTCCAGGCCCTTCTGTATAGATTCTTGTACAAAGACCTTACTCTAAGTTACAGGTTCCTTTTTTTCAAAGCAAACAAAGTTAACTTTAGGCTGTAACCACTTCCCAGGGCTCTTTAGGAGGCTTTGGAAATGGGATTTCCTGGCGGCCCCATATTCTGTTGCAGAGACATATTACCATGTATTTCATCAGGCCCCTAGGAGTGGATAGTTCAGATTTCCTCCTGTGGTTTATACCCAGAAATAAGGCCATGGCCTTTGTCGTCTTCCTAAACATTTGTCCACAGCTCTGATAACTGTTCTGGGATAGAGTCATAGAAAGGAATGAATGCGGGCAGACACGAAGAACTTTTTAAGGGCAGTGATGAGTACTATTTCATTTCCTTCTAGAAATATGTACCCATTTATACTCACATCAGAAAAGTGTATTGCTTCATCCACCCAAACAAGCATTTAAATCCCTCTTTCTAATCTTAACACATTGATGCTTTAAAAATGGTAAATGGCTTTATTTCATAGCACAATTAAATATTTTATCCCTTAATTTTTGGCCATTTGTATTTTTCTTCTGCGTACTGTGATATCCACTGCCAATTCTGTTTCTCCTGTGATTTGCAGGAGCTCTTCAGGTACTAGGATATCTTTGCCATACTGCAAGTGTTTTTCATGCCTGGGCTTTGTCTTTTTATTGTTTCTTGACAGAAGCTTTATGTTTTCAGTATTCAAATGTATCTGTCTTCCCCTTTATAGTTCCTTCTCTTACACTTATGCTTAGGGAGCCCTTGGCAACCAATGTTTGCTTCTTGATCTTTGTGGTTTAAGTCGTGGAATGTGTTATTGGCCTATATTTATCACATATTTAATTTACTATAGATGAAATGTGTATCAGTCCTACACTGATTTAGGACACTTAATAACCACTTTGCTTACATTTATCCCATGGTGTCTACAGGAAGTGTGTTTTCAGAGCTAAGGAGCTCATTTGATTGATCTGCTCGTGCTTATGCAGAGATGGTATGATTTTAATTTTTTCACCTCACAAGATGTCTAGAGGAAATCTCCCTCTATTTTCTTAGCTTTCAAGGTTTTCCCAGCCAGTCTTGACTGGCTTCTTAGGCTTCCAGATGAATCTTGGAATCATTTCATCCAAGTTCCAATTATTAATTTGGGAAAAATCGATACCTCTACCGTCCCTAGTCTCCTTTCAGGGAGCCCTCATTTCTATTTTTTTCCTTCTAGTAACAATGTGCAATTTTCTTCCAATAGGTCCTATATGGATCTTGTTAGGACCAAGCCAGGTATTTTATATTTTTGGTTACTTTTGTCAAGAGAATTTTTCTTTCCCTATTATACCTACTATTGGGGCCTTGTGGGTTCATGCAAAAATTAGTGATTTTTATAGAATTATGTTTTATTTGACCAATTCACTAAGCTTCTTTATTCCCTCTAAGAGCTTCACAGTGGATCCTTCTGGGTTTTCTAGGTACACGATCATCAGCAAACAATCTTCATGGTTTTATCTGTTCTTTTCCCATGTTGGCTCCATGTCATAAAAACACTCCTAGGAAGAACCCCTGGAAATTCTAGAATTTCCAGAACCTCAGTAACAAAGTCACCTTCTTGTTGCCGACATTACTGTGACTGCCTCAGGATGGGCAGCATTTCCCAAAGTGGGTTCCTCAGAACACTGACTCCAGGAGGAGAGGGTTCCATTGAAAAACAGGTTTGAGAAAATATGTGTCCTGATGCATCTCTTGAGATTCACTGGGCACACTTCTGTCCTAAAGCCTCTGAGAAATTCTGCTGTTAAGAATACTTGTTCTACATTCTTTTATCTTTTTTTAAATTGCTATTATTATTTTTTAAGATTTTATTTATTCATTTGACAGAGGCAGAGGCAGAGGGAGAAGTAGGCTCCCCACTGAGCAGGGAGCCCTACAGGGAGCTCTATCTTAGGAACCTGGGATTATGACCTGAGCCAAAGGCAGAAGCTTAACCAACAGAGCCACCCAGGCACCCATTTTATGTTCTTTTATATGCCTTTCCCAGACTTGAGTGTGGAACCCCTCTATCTTCCTGTGTGAACATCTATGAACATCCTAAGAATTAGCCAGGCAGAGTGCTTTTGGGGACATGTGCTTCCTTTTCCACCTTTAAATAAAATTTTGGTTGTCATGTCACCATCTGTTTTCAGAGATTTCTGAATACCAGGAGATCTTCTCCCAGCTCCTGTGCAGATCACGCCCCTTGCCCCAGCAATGCCTCGGTGTCAGGGGCTCCTGGGGCTCTTTCCTAGCTGCCCCCCGACTCAGCATACTTCCTTGTAAACCCCCCCGCCCAACTGGTGCTTTTGTGAGCCATGCTCAGCTCAGCTCTTGAAGCTCCAGACCCTTATACCAGCCTCTCCCTGGCTATATCTACTGGGATGGCAAGGGGCACCTCAAACTCAATACATCTCAACTGAACTCATTGCCTTTCTCCCCACCACCCTCTTCTCCTGTGTTCTCCATCTCAGGACTTGGCATCACGATGCACCTGGCTGCCCAAGACCTGGGCCCAGTGTCTCTCCACCTTCATCCAACCACTTAGCACCCATGCCCTCCAGACTTGGCCTCCTACCTAAGTTCTCTTTCTTTTCTTCTATTTTATTTTTTTAAAAGATTTTATTTATCTGACAGAGAGATAGCACAGGTAGGCAGAACAGCAGGCAGAGGGGGAGAGAGAAGCAGGCTCCCCACTGAGCAGGGAGCCCTATGCAGGACTTGATCCCAGGACCCTGCAATCATGACTTGAACAGAAAGCAGATGCTTAACCGACTGAGTCACCCAGACACCCCTGAAAGTTCTCTTTCATCTGTCTGCCTTATTCCAGACAATGGTCATGGTCTCAGTACAACCCACAGCTGTCCTACATTCAGTGGTGCCTGCTCCTTCCCCAGCCAGGCTCCCTCCCCACATTCTGCACACAGGAGTCCAGAGTTTGTCTTGGAAATGCACATCGGGTCCTGGAAACATCCCTGAGCTGGTTCTTCTCCCTTTTACTCCCTTCCAGTAGCTTGGCCTGACCCCATGAGGCCTGCCTGCCCCACCTTTCCTCCCATGAGTCTCTGACCCCCTGTTATAATCATTTCCCTGTCTGCACCTCTGCTCTAAAGCAGGCCTGGAGGTCGGAGACCACCTCAGTGGCCCAGCACAGAACTTGGCACACAGAAACCCTTCGTGAAGTATGTGTTAGATGAGGAAATTTTGTCATCTGGCAAACTGATGTGATGAACTATATGAACAGACTTCCTGATAAGTCAACGATCGTCTTATTCCCAGGATAAGCACTATTTTATCATGGTGGGAGTTTCATTTTATGTGTTATTGAATTAAGCTCTTAAAGCCTTGGGATTTTTTTACATCTATTTTTAGAAGGAAGACAGGTCTGTACATTGTCTTGGACATGCTACCTTTGGCAGCTTTGAGTACAGGAATCACACTGGCTATAAAAGTAAATTGGGTGGATGTCAGAGTGTATCTATGTATGTGCTCTGAGATGATTTCTATGGTGTTCTATTATCCTTGCTTAATAATTCCTCAGAAGTGAATAAGAATGCACTGGCAAAATAGACGATCTGACTCTCGATTTAGAGGTAATTTTCGGAAAACTCTGAAAATGCTAGAGAACTTGAGCTCGCACTATGGTTATGGGACTTATCGTGGTTTATACATATTTTGAAATCGGCTTTGAAATATTCTCATTTCCCAAGAAATCCATGACTTGCCAGCATCTCTGTCTACCTTCAAGTTCTGACTCTTCTGCAAATGGTGGACTGAGGTCACGAATATTTACCGGCCCACAGCAGTGAAGAGGAGAAGAAGAACCACAAGAAGAAACAGCTTTGGGTGGGGACAGTTTAGCACAGAGCCCGACAGGATGTAGTTAAAATAAACCAGGGTTTGCTTCCTTGGGAAATCAACACTTTTTAGGCTGAGACCCGAGGCCTTGCCAGCACGAGCAAGCAATGAACCGTGCACGATTTCCAAATCTTTCTTTTGAGCCAATATGGGGGCAACCGGGGGCGGAGGGGATGTAGGCTGCCACCTGGTGCCCAGATAATCAGTGCAGTCCTCTTTTTACCTCCAGGGCCAACCTGAAGTTTCCCATTTCCCCCCTCTAGCAGTAAAGGTAAAGAGTGGGGGATATAACTGTGCCCACACCTCCCCAAACCCTCCTATAGCCGGAGGAGGGTGTGCATGTGGCCTCCTCCACTGATGGGAGTGGGCCCAAGAGGAGGTCTAGCAGCTGCCTAGTGTGGCAACTTCCATATATGCCACAATGGCAACTTCCTCTTCTGCCCAGGTAAGCACCCTGGTGTAGGTTCTATTATGCAGACCCTTTCTAATCTTTTAGTTTGTACTCCACCCCCCCACATTTTCTAGATTCATATGCCAGAGGTTTGCTTTGGCCAAAGATCTGTTAATTGTTATGATTATTTCTATGTCCTAATTTCTTAATTTCTGCCTTTCTGAAACTTATTTCCTTATTTTTGTTCTCCCTAGGTTTTTTTGTTTGTTTGTTTTGTGGTTCTTGTTGACATTTGTGTTAACCTTACTGAGTCAATGCAGTTAGTGTGTATTCATTCTCTGTTGTGCAATCTGGGAAGCACTTGCAAGTTTGCCTGTGAATACAGCTTTGGCCACACCTCATAGGTTCTGATCTCTAGTACTATCATTTTCATTAGTGTTCCAAGTAACTGCAGCTTTCATAGTCTCCCTCCAGGCTGGTCATTTTTCAAATGTTTAAAGACATTGGATTTGGGGTGCCTGGGTGACTCAATTGGTTAAGGGTCTGCCCTCGGCTCAGGTCATGATCTGAGGGTCTTGGAATTAAGCCCAGCATTTGGGGTGGGGGGGGGCTTCTGCTCAGCAGGGAGTCTGCTTTTCCCTCTCACTCTCAAATAAACAAAATCTTTAAAAAAAAAAAAAAAAAGACTGGCAGGGTGCCTGGGTGGAT